>JARJHM010001501.1:0-24140 GCA_033356055.1 Carex pumila | reverse complement strand
TGTCGGTAATACCGATACACTCAGAAATAACACGTTTCTGTCAGTGTATTCTTGGCAATAGTATTTTTTACCCTCGGGAATATTGTCCTATTTTTGTAGTATAGTAGAGTATCATCATCAAAATATAAATTTAACACACTAGCTATCACTGAATAATGACCTTGCTTAATTATAAAAGATTTTAAAGTATTCTTTTAAGATTTTATTAATAACATCTGTAACCGAATCAATAAGAAATGAGAGAGGATTTCCTTGCTTAATTATAAAAGATAGATACAAAATTATTGTTTTTATATGGCTCAGAATCTTGTTAAAAATAACAATTTGTATCTTTTTCAAAAATAGTACAAATTTTTCAAACAATATAAAATCTGGTCTCTAAATGCATATTAATATGAAAATCTTGTTAAGTTGTTCGGATGGACTATTTTAACTGTGAAAATAAAGATAACAATATGAGGAACATATATAAGATATAAAGATATGAATCATATGATGCATATCAACCCTCTCTAAATACAAATACTAATATTTCTTATTACAACCTGTTGGCTGGTTGTGCCAGGTCAACGCGCAACTAATGACTTGATCTTGATTGACCAAATTTTTTAATCTATATGTGTCGTTGAATTGCTTTTTGTATTTTTTTTTTATAACAACCTGTTGGCTGGTACTTGTGCCACCTCAACGCAACTAATGACTTTTACTTTGAGACACACTCTGCCCAAATTGCCTCAGTGATCCGAGGGCTTGAAACCTCAAATCTGTTATTGTAAAAATTCAAACAAGGGGCTACAATTAGTTTTGATCATGACATAAATTTTTAATGCCCTTCAAAATATATATACCAGCATTTTAGATTGGAAATTTCAAACTTTTTCCAAGTTAGTTTATGAACTGAGATTAATAATAATGGCCAGGACTTTCAACTTACAACTTAGCAGTATATATATTACTACTGAGTGTGGCTAGTATGATATTAGTGTCATATGACACCAACTCTAAAATTTATTCAGATAGATTTCAAATGATAAATCCAAACCGTTCAAACCAATTTACTATATGAGTGATGTGTTTACATGCCAATTTTATATATTTTCAAGTTATTTTAGTATCAAAATGAATGCATTAAAATTAGCTTAAAATCTCCCACATTTGACCGCTTGACTTGATACTAAACAAACTCAAACATTATAAATTTTGCATGTAAATGCACAACTAATGAAGCAGATCGGTTTGAACGGTTTGGATTTTTTGTTTGAAGTCGACTTAATAGGTTTTGAAGTTAGTGTTATATAGACTAAAATGACACTGATGTCATACTAGCCGGACTCATTACTACTCATCTATTTTTATTCAACTAAATATTGTCTATGCTTTTGGCTTTTGTTTCGTTTGACCAAGGGCGGATTCAGAATCTTCGTCAAAGAGGGACAAAAAATAGATAGCCGGGTTTAAATTGCTAATCGGGTTTAAACCCATTAACTAATATGATACTCGATAAAAAAATAATGTTTAACTTATGTTTTCTGAAATTCTGAAATTCTAACATATAATTCTAATTATCAATTATAATTCAAGAAATTTATTTTAATTTTAACCTTAAATTTAATTTGAATTACAAATAATAAATTCAGAGTGGGGCAAAAAAGTTTCACGAGAGAGCAAAATCAGTAATAACAGATAGATCTTCATTAAAAACTCAAAATCCAAATAGAGATGACTGACCTTCTTGGTTACATGTGGGACCGTCCCTGCGTTTGGCCATTTGCTCTCTTGGTCTCCAATATGTATGCGCATGCATATATATCGGAGAGATTAATAGACACAAACTTTTTAATTAAGAAGTTTTGTATTTCTGCAATTATATGTCAATACCAAATATCATATGATATTAAACCGTTGCCGGGTTTTGTATTTCTAGCCCATGCATACTTCTTGCCCGTCATGGATCGATCGATCTTCAACTCTTCCTTGTGTACGAGTATTTGCCAAAGGACTTGATTATTATTCGTTCATGCTATCGCTACGGGCTCGATTTTGCCCTTGCCCCAGCGGCTAATCTCTGCTAGCTGTGTTTCTTCTTCACTTGTTGCTTAAATCAAGGATAGCATAATACCCAAAATTTTAGTTAATGTACCTCATATAACGAAAATAACCCGGCAACGGTTTAATATCATATGATATTCGTTATTGAGATATAAACTGCAGAAATACAAAACTTCTTAATTAAAAAGTTTGTGTCTATTAAACGCAGAGAGCAAATGGCCAAGAGAGCAAATGGCCAAACGCAGAGGGCAGACCCACGTGTAACCGAATTCCGAGTAGGTCCGATGCCAATCGGACCTACTTTGGTTCAATGAGTTTAATCACTGTCCAAATAACATTAATATGTGTGCGCTCTGCATTAAAATCCGTGCAATCAACTATAATTTTAATGTGCACATATTTTAATACTAATCAGACGGTGTTAGAACTAAATGAACTCAAAATTAGATCCGATGCTCATCGGACCTTCTCCTATCTCCATGTAACTAGGGTCAGTCATGCACCCCCTCTTGGATTTTGAGTTTTAATAGAGATCTATTGGTTTCGACTAACTTTGCACTCTCCTAAAAAATTTTTGCCCCCTTCTGAATTTTTGATTTGTAATTCGGATTAAATTTAACGTTAAAATTGAAATAAATTTCTTGAATTATGATTGATAATTAAAAATATAGGTTAGAACATCAAAAATTATAAGTCAAAGCATTGAAAAATACAAGTTAAAATATTATTTTTTTTATCGAGTACTCAATTAGTTAATGGATTTAAACCCGATTTACTATTTTTCTGCCTTCTCTGATGAAAATCCTGGATCCACCCCTATTCAAACGAAACAAAAGCCAAAAGCATAGACAATATTTTAGTTGAATAAAAATAGATGAGTAGTTATAATATACTACTAAGTTGTAAGTTGAAAGTCCTGGATTATTATTAATCTCGGTTCATAAACTAACTTGGAAGAAGTTTGAAATTTCCATTCTAAAAGGCTGGTATATATATTTTGAAGGGCATTAAAATTTTATGTCATGATCAAAACTAATTGTAGCCCCTTGTTTGAATTTTTACAATAACAGATTTGAGGTTTCAAGCCCTCGGATCACTGAGGCAATTTGGGCAGAGTGTCTCAAAGTAAAAGTCATTAGTTGCGTTGAGGTGGCACAACCAGCCAACAGGTTGTTGTAAAATATACAAATAGCAATTCAACGACACATATAGATTAAAAAATTTGGTCGATCAAGATCAAGTCATTAGTTGCGCGTTGACATGGCACAACCATGCAGCCAACAGGTTGTTATAAGAAATATTAGTACTTGTATTTAGAGAGGTTTGATATGCATCATAAGATTCATATCTTTTATATCTCATATATATGTTCCCCATATTGTTATTTTTATTTTCAAAGTCAAAATAGTCGGTCCAAACAACTCAACATGATTTTCATATTAATATACATTTAGAGACCAGATTTTTTTTTTTAAAAAAATTGGTACTATTTTTGTAAAAGATACAAAATTATTATTTTTTCAGAAGTTTCTGAGCCATATAAAAACAATAATTTTGTATCTATCTTTTATAATTAAGCAAGGAGATCCTCTCTCATTTTTTATTGATTCGGTTGCAGATGTTATTAATAAAATCTTAAAATAATACTTTAAAATCTTTTATAATTAAGCAAGGCAATTATTCAGGTGATAGCTAGTGTGTTAAATTTATATTTTGATTACGATACTCTACTATAATACAAGAATAGAACAATATTCGCGAGGGTAAAAAAATACTATTGCCAAGAATACACTGACAGAAACGTGTTATTTCTGAGTGTATCGGTATTACCGACAGGACATGAGTATCCACGACGATACCATTACTGACAGGAGTATCAAGCTGATGAGTCCGTGTAGGGTTTTAAAGAGATTTTTCGTAGGTAATTTTGACAATCTTTCAGGGCTTATAATTAAATATTGCTAAAAGTAAAATGATTTCCTTAATATTAGCAAATAAATTAGGCTATTAAATTGCACAATTATCTATTACTTTTTTTAAAATCTTGACAGTAAACAATTATCTATTACTTATTAGGTGTTTATTTGTATTGGAAAGAGTAAATTAAGTTCAGAAAATTAGAATCATTTTAGTGAAAAATGAAAAACAAATTGTACTTTTAAATTCAGTTATTCAACCATTCCTCTTCTTTAGCTATATATAGAATACCTATGATATAGAGTTTATTATGTTATTAATAAAGCTTTTACTCTTTTTTTTTGTATGCGTAAATGAATAAGAAAGCCTGAAATTAATTAATCACCTGAAAAATCAAATATGATTGAACTTAGGTATTTGTTCGAAAATTAAATGTTCCTTAAACAACAGAGATATTATATATTAAAAAAAAACAAATAATTAAGTACATCGTTATATCTGCATGAAATTGCTTTCAATCTTCTACCGCTCATGCAATAAATCCTAAGTTTGACAGAAGAGATTTCTGTCTTTCTGAATCATAAATGAGGACGGTTCAAATGCCTTCATATTTTGTGCCTTCACCATGCCTTCGTTTTTAAAAACTTTAATAACTGAAAATTTAAAACTTAAAAGTCAAAATAAAATCGTTAGATGTGATATATGTTATTTTCTCTACAAGCTTATAAAAAATTATCACATTTTAATATTATTTTTATGTGAATCAATAGGTTCAAAAATCAACGTCAATAAATCATCCACATTAATGCGTTTTTTACAAGCTCTTGATAACAATCAAAATAAAATTGAAATGTCATAATTTTTTACACGTGCATAGATAAAATGATGTAGATCACATCTAATAGTTTTATATTGACTTTTAAGTTTTGAATTTTAAATTATGAAAGTTTTTAAAAATGGAGGCACAAAAAATGGAGAAATTTGAACCCTCCTGATCATAAATTATTCCCCTGTTTCGTAATAATTTGGAGTTACATATAGTGTAGAAAAGATAATAAATTAATTTCTACCTTATACTTGAATGAAGCAATTATATTTCCATGTTGCCAAGTTATCCATGGAATTTGGACTGCTTTGTTAAAGTTTGGCCAACGCTGCCTAGTGCCGTTGGTTATGACATAATGTGGGTTCGATTTCTGCTTGAAGCAGAAAGTGTGTGTTACCTACGGACTAAGAGATATAATTAGAGTGTTCTTGAGCTCACTAGTGATCAACACTTATTGTATATTCGTATTGGCTTCAAATTATGCATTCATATTGTTGAAATCGATTTACTTCATGAGTGATGCATTTGCATGCAAAAAATTCTAAAATTTTGAATTAATTTAATATAAAATTCAATAGTAAAAAATTTTGTAATTAAGTTAATTTTAATTCATTCATTTTTCATCAGCTTTTTCAACTTAATTTTCTACTAAATTATTTTTAAATTTTCTATGTAAACGCATCACTCGTGAGGTAAATCAGTTTCAACGGTTTAGGTTCGTCGTTTTAAAACTAATCTGTGATATATTTTGAAACAAAGCTCATACAAAGAAACTTAGTGAGCTTAAAAATTAACATCTTATTTATGCTTCAACCTATTATATATGTCTTTTGAGGCATACTAGAAGAGGACAAGGAAGTTAATTCAGGAATGGAAGTTTAGCCCCATTTAGGGTTCCAAAATGATTCAATCATTCAAAAGTAAAATTATTTGGTGTAGACGTGGTTTAAGATTCAACTCCCACAGGAGTTTACGAAAAAGGAGGCTTGAGCTTTATCCCAATCACAATAAATTTACTCTTTTCGATTACCGTAAATGCCCGTTCAATATTAACAGAATATTAATTTCTTTACTTGTTAGAACAGACTAACGTTGCATATTCAAATATAGGATAAAATGATTCTACCTAATATAATATGAAACCGCCGGTTTGAAAAATCTAACGGAAAGGATGATGTGCATATTATATATATATTTTCTATTGCTTTGCCCAAATCTGCAAAACTCAAAGAGGCCAAGCATTTCTATAAATACCACAAGCCAACACATACTTCTCATTACAAGCTCAACTTCTTTCTCTAGCTAATTGAATTGAATTTGAGAATTCAATACACCAAACCTCGATCTTATGGCATTTTCTTATCGTTGCAATGTCACTCTTCTTGTTTTGCTTGCCTTTAGTCCCTTCTCCATAACAGTAGCTGATGATTCTTTGTTGTCAGTTTTTGAAAAATGGATTAGTGACAATGGCCGAGTTTATGGATCTGCTACCGAAAAACTACGACGCTTTCAAATATTCACGGACAACTTTCAGTTCGTCCAATCCATGAAAAATCAACCTGGACTGACATACACTGTAGACCTTAACAATTTTGCAGATTTCACAGTACCGGAGTTTCTGCAAAAATACGCAACATACAAAACAAGCAGTTCATCCGAAACAACTGATTTCATGTATGCAAGTGTGACATCAACTCCTCCTTCTATCGATTGGCGCACTCGCGGTGCTGTGACGCCCATTAAATATCAAGGCAAATGTGGTGAGTTAAAAATAAAACTTTAATAGAAGCATATATATATATTTTCCATATTTCAAGATTAATGAACTCCAAAAATACTACATAAGAAAGAGGTAGCTGAATGTATATTGATTCTATCATTCTAACTACATAAATATATATAGGTTCTTGTTGGGCATTCTCGTCTGTGGCTTCAATTGAAGGAATAAATAAAATCAAGACAGGCCGCCTAACAAATCTATCGGAACAAGAATTAGTTGATTGCGTCACCGGTTCTAATTGTGGTGGAGGAAATATGCAGTCTGCTTTTCGTTGGGTGGTTAAAAATGGAGGCATTACAACGGAGAAAGACTACCCTTACACCAGTGGTGCCACGGGCATCAATGGTATATGTTCTTCTTCCAAAACAAGACATCATGCGGCCACCATCAGAGGTTACCAACGTGTCCCGGCAAATAATGAGTCGGCTCTTGCAAAAGCTGTGGCTCACCAGCCAGTGTCTGTAGCGCTTGATGCAAACAGCAGAGCCTTTATGTTATACTCGGGCGGGATTTTCACAGGTCCATGTGGAATAAGACTAAATCATGCAGTTACTGTGGTTGGTTATAACAAAATTCGTGGAACCAAGTATTGGATAGTAAAAAACTCTTGGGGCAAATCCTGGGGTGAATCTGGTTACATGCGTATCAAAAAGGATATTTCTAGCTCTGCTGGCCTGTGTGGGATCGCCAGCTATGCCTCCTATCCTACAAAATAGTTTTAAAAATAAGAATCATTATGCCATGGTGTGCTTTTGAAGACATGATCGATTAATATTGTGGATTTGGCTTGTTTGATTGATATTTTTTATTTCTTTTGTATCATCTTATTATTAATGGCTTGCTTTCCCACTACCCGTTGGCTAGAAATATGTATTTTAAATAATAACAAATATGCATTTGAATTGATTGTTTAAATATATATATATTGTGAAAACTATCAAATAATATAGCTACTTTTAATTAGTTATCCCTCCTTTGATTGATATCAATGTTTAATTTGTAAGTATGCAACAGTACCTTTTACAACCTGAGTCATGCACTCAAAATAAATTAACAAACCTATTTGATCTACAACCGAGTCATGCATGTTTTATAATTGAGTATACAATCTCCTTTGAGAAACAAACTTGTATGTAGCTTTGCATGGAAATTCTCCATTGGTTGCCATCTCCAGATTGCTCCGCTAGGACACAATAGATAGAGTTGATTGAGTTCAGATGTTGCTTGTACCGATAAGCACGAGAATATTTCTGGAAGAAAGATTTTATATTTAATTATTAGTTACAACTATTAGATCGATATATAGCTTTTGATATAGTAGTTCCAGTACAACTTGTTGTTGGAATTTAGAGACGTCTAAATTACAATTATAATTTGGACTACGTGTTATATAATTATATGTTTCATACTGTCATAATAAATGTCTAAACAAGTGATCAAATTCATAACAGCGTTGTAACGTAAATTAGGCATTGTACGTATTTTAATTAGGATATGGGCCGAAATACGTATAGAATATTCAGGTAATTATTTCTAATTGTTGATGGACCGATTAGAAATATTACAATATGGACTCGTGATAAATTAGAATAATAAAATTGCCTAGATTAAATTCTGGTCATATTTGATTTATTTCTAATAAGCTTCAAATGTCATTGTACTCAGTCAGGTATTGCACTGGATCTGAATAAAAAGCACAGTGGCCGATTTATGGTGTTCACACAACACACCACAGTGACATGAGGTTGATGTGTGTGGAGAGACAGGGCTGGCCCTGGTGCTGGGCAGCCAGTGCGACCGTTCCGGATTCCAAGATTTAAGGGCCTCAAAAGAAAAAAAATTATTTTGCATATATTAAAAAAAAATGTATATATTAGAAATAAATAAAATATTAGGACCCAAATTTTGAATATATAAAGGGTCCAAACTTATTTATAAATTGTGAACCCAAAAAGAAATTATAAATTGGTATGATCTATTGGGATATATATCAATAAAAAAAATGTATATATTAGTATTGTAAATAAGATATGCGCTTGTCGAACGGACAGGATGCCGTCAAGCGATTAATCGGTATGCAGTTGATTAATCATAATTATGCGGACAATTTTGTATTTTTATTAAAATTATGTGTATGTATTCATAATTTATTAAAAATAATTTATTTAACTCATCAAACTTAATTTAACTTAGTTATATTATTATAACATGACACTACGCTTAACAATACACACGCTCTTTACATGTGTAAGTAAGACATTTATTTAATAAAAAAATAAATTCGAGAATTAAGCGTTTTCAAATACTAATAATATATTATTTGAAAGACATGAAATATTCCAACATAAAATTACTAAATTTAGTTTGTAATAAGAACTTAATTTAATATATGAACATGATGTACTAATTGAAAAAATTATATCATTAAGTAAGAAAAATATATGGTATATAAATAATAGAGCAATTAATCAATTAATTCAAAATAAGTAAGAAGAAAAAACATATATAAAAAATTGGATGTATAGCGAAGCACAAATAAAACTGCATACATAATTTGTGAAACTTATTATCACACCGTGACAGGAAAAAAAGTAATGTAAAAATAAATAATCACTGTAATAAACAAAAATAAATGAAAATAAATAAACGATCAAACGAGAATAAACAAAATAATTGAGAATAACAAGATTAATCGGAAAAATTCACTAATAGATCAACCTCCAATAAGTGTATTCATTATGGTTTGACTGTTGTTAATGATTAAACAGGCATATAATCGACCATTAAGACTGTTTTTTACAACACAGAGCCCAAAATTTTCTTCCGCCTCGGACCCTAAAATTGAATTTGCCCACGGTTGGGATAGTGGGATTGGAGGAGCCGTGATTAATGTGGTGTGAGTAGAAAAAGTTTAGCATTTAACCACGGCTCAAAGCCGCGAGTAAAAGAGTGTGAGTAAAAAGATGTGAGAAAAAAGTTTGAGCCGTGGGTAAGGGTGCCAAAATCTTCTTACTACAGTTTTCATTTGCCTCTATCTATCACATGACAATATTTTCATTTGCCTCCCTCTCTCCCTCTCAAAACTCAATACGAGGGTTTGTAATTTCAAAACTTCACCCTCTCTTCGCCACTCAACACAAATCCGCCCCCTCACTCTCCGCCGCTCGACAACATTGCCACCCTCCCCCTCTCCTTCCGCCGCTTAGCGCAACGCTGGCCCCCGTCTCTCTCTTGGCATGGTGGGTACTGATTTTTCTCTGTGTTTTCATTCAATAACTGTCCATGTCCGAAGGTTTTAATTAGATGAAATTCTTGTCTTGTCCATTGATTATGTGGAAGTTAATGCCTATCTATTTGGTGTTTGGTAATTCGTATTATTGTGTCCGTAAGGTGTTCGATAAAATCCCACAAAGATTAGTTTTGTTATTTTTATGGGGACCTGACACAAATTCCATCCAGTATGTTAGAAATTGAATTTACAACACAATTTTTACATGTGGTAGAAATTTGTTAATATTCGATTTTTTTTCCTTATATTATGCTGCAACTGCAAGTGAGTCAGTGCAGGTAAAACTTATCTCCACCACTACACTTGTACGTCTGTTGCATGTACTTCATGATCTCCATTATATATGATTAAAGAATCAAAACCTTTGTAAATTAAATCGAGTAACAAAAGGTTCAAGAGAAATTCAACCTTGAACAAGCCTCCTCTGATACAGAACCATTTTTACTTATTTACTTAAGCTTGCCTGCTTTGGTTCAGTAATCATGTGAGTCATGACATAATACTCACATTGTTGGTTGAAATATATTTTATATTATTTTTGAATCATGAGATAATGTTTGTTTATTTTTTATATTACTCGTGCAACATAATAGCAACATAATTATTGGCTTAATTATTCACACCTCAGCAATTTATTTTGATAAGAAGCACCTACAAGGTTAATTTATTGACCAACTTTGATCAGTGTTAGGTCAAGTTTTGGCTGGATCAATTTTGTCTTGTATTGTTATGATCAGGTTGTATATTGTTTTCTGGTGATTGTCATCTTTCAGGGTCGATGCGTGTCAGGTTGGGCTTAGGTTGTATGTTACTTCTATAACAGTAGCGCGGCAGAAAACGAGCTCTCTTTGTAATATCAGATTTCATGATTTTTCACTCACGGTTACTTTATGACTTAGGGGCATGTCAGAGATTTGTTCTGACTCGGTTGCATGATATGTGCCATGTCAGGTTATGCCAACTCCACTTTATACTAAAGTCATATTTAGTTAGTTTTAATCAGAATTGGTTCCTTTGTACAACTACCAAAGAAATTCACACTAATAACCTTTTTCACTTCTGCAATTCAGTGCCAGTGACAATACTTGGGTTGAGAGTGCGGATATTATGTGATGAAATTCATGCACTCATTCGTCACAAGGCATCAAAAAACCATTCCAAAGAATGTTTGTTAGTTCTATTTACATTATTTTATTTTATTTTTTTTGACAGAATTGTCATGTGTTCTATGTTATTATATTTGTGTTATAAAACGCTGGTAGAGGAACCCACTTGGTACCGAACTTGTTCTTATTGTCTTGCTTCTCTGGATTTGGTATCTTGCTATAGTAACCCATGTGTTCTATTTCTTTTTCTGAATACTGATATTTTGAATTGAATTTAACCAATGTACCCAAACTTGTTTTGTAAGCATATATTTGGATATAATTATACAAAAACTGCATTGTGTATATGTCACCTCTTAGGCTTATTAATCAGTTTTTGTTGTGCTTGAATTGAAACTTATTTAACTGAATTTGTTCAGTAAATAGATAATTTTTGGTACAAGCTTACTGAACATATGCACTGTGCACAATATCCCTCTTTAGTTCATACCTAGGTTTTCCTATAAAATCATAGGGTTTTTCTAAATTTACTTGAGTTCATTTAACATTTTATAATCTTGCATGCAGTTTCCTTTGCTAGGTGTTGCGCCTCTCCCGATGGATCAGTTCCATGAAATCAGGTGTATGTGAGCTAGAGTGTTCATGGATGAGCACTTAAATTGATATGTTCTAAATACTTGATTCTAGTTCTAGTTCTAATGGTTCTAAATACTTTGTAATTCTTACCGTCTACTTTTGAATGCGTATGTGGGTTATATTTAGGACAATGTTTATGGAAGTGCAAATATAATGTGTTGCACAGGGAATTGTCTAAATCTAAATAGTCTATTATGTAGTGATATTTTGTTCAAATTAATGTAGTGATTTTAGTATGTATGTGTTGTAGTGAGAATTGGAAGTTGTGTGATTTTTGGTATTTGAAATGGCTATAAATATTGATATTGTTAATCAATTAAAAACACTATTATAATATACTGAAATGGGCAAATTAAATACTATTATAAATACTGCATGTCAGAGGATGAAATGAAACGCTAATTAGGTTGGAGAAAGGGTGTGGCTAAAAGGTGAAATGAGTTAACCGTGGATAAAGGGTGTGGCTAAAAAGGTGAAATGAAACGCTAATCCACAGGTAATCAGATTGGAGCACTAATTTTGTCACGGTTCAACAACCGTGGTTATAGACCTTCACTTTTACAAACGTCCACATTACTCACGGTAGAGAATCCGTGAGTAATTTTAATTTTTGACCGTGGTTAATTTGTTATTCTGTACTAGTGTGGTCTGGGAGAGAATTGCAGGGGTGATGGTACTTACCTGTTTCTTTGTTGCTGGCACGGCTTGCATACCTATGGTTGTAACATTGCCTTGGGAAGGAAGGCCTCCCCTGTTGCTCTCCTTTGCTAGCCTGATAACCCTGACGTAGGTACCAGTGGTGTCTCTTGGAGATAACAGTAGTAGTCCATCCATCTTGCTGTAAAGAAGTTTTCAATTTCGCCATGGAAATCGCCCAGTTAACGGGTCGCTTCCCTTGTTTCTTTTTCTACATATATAATTAATAAGAATGTGCATATATTTTATTTGATGACTTTTTAGTATTTACTTGCAGTTGCAGGACATTAATTTCTTCAAAAGTAAAGAGTGAGGCTATGATACTATGCATATCACGGGTTGGTCTGTAATACGGATCAATTATTTTATTTTCAAAATTATAACGGTTGATCCGAACCATTCAACATATTCCCCATATGAATATGTACTTGCATACCAAATTTTATATTTTTTAGAATTTTTTTACTATTTTTTAAGATAGTTAGATAATCACTTGATTTGAAAATTCTGGACCATCCAAAAACAGTGATTTTCTACGTATCTTAAAAAATAGTAAAAAAATTCTAAAAAATATAAAATTTGGTCTGCAAGTACATATTCATATGGAAAATATGTTGAACGGTTCGGATCGACAGTTAAGATTTTAAAAATAAAAATAATGATCCGTATTACGAACCAAATCGTAATATAGATAGTACCATGGACTCACTCCAAAAGTAATGTCATTTGCACAACATGCATGGCGGCCCAAGCGCAGTTTGTATTCTCTGTCAGAATTCAACTGTAATTAATGTAACTCTCCATCAGAATTCAAATTCTGGCGGTACCATCACTAGGGTGGCAAAAAAGTTCGTAGCTCGTGGCTCAATCGTGATTCGTACCTGGCTCGCTCACTAACAGCTCGCTCGTTATTGGACCAAGCTATTAACAAGTCAGCTCGCCACTAGCTCAGTTCAGAATTAACGAGTTCAAGTTGGGGCCTAAATTGCTCGCTAGCTCACGAGCTAGCTTGGCTAGATATCAATTTGTGAATTTGTATGAATTTGTGTGCATTTTATCCTGTCTAGCTCGATCTAGCTCAGTTCAGCTCGATCCAAAAAAATTTGTATAATTTATTTTCTTCTTAAAACAATATCCAGCTAGCTCGTCAGTTCACGAACTAGCTCGGGCTGGCTTGTCACGAGTTCAAGCTCAAGTTTTAGCTTAGATGTCCTAGATCCAGTACACTCAGCTGTAGCTCGATCCAGAATTAACAAGCCGAGCTAGGACAGAGGCAGCTCGTTGGCACCCCTAACCATCACTTAAAACCAGGTTCTCAATTCGCTGACCACACCCGGAATCACTTCAGCACTCCTCAATCTGCAGCGCTCTCTCTCTCTTCAAATTTGCACCTAACATAACATCTAGAATTGATTTCATCTAAATTTGCACCTGTTCCAAATTTATCTTCTAAAATCTAAATGCAGTGGAGACGTGGTTGTCTTTTGCTGCAATTTACTGTATGTTTCACAGTAAATTCCATGTAAAATTGATGGACCAAACCTGTTTAAAACCATCCATAACATAAATTATTCCACACGGAAACCAAACCGACATAATTTTAATATCAGCACAAATCAAATCCCATAGCCACTGAAACAAGTTAAAACAGAAGCATGGACAAACAACATCTGCTTTACTATAACTAGTTGACAGCAAAACTTACAAAAAGTATTTCAAGGTTTTTATAGATACAGAAAGTCCACACACCAGTACAGATTCTTATTCAAAGAGAGCTAAAGATAAAAGCAAGGTTTGCTCAGCCGCGCGAGGAGGTGATTAGGCAGTAGTCCCGAGCAGCTTCTTCAGGTGCTTCTCGATGCTGAGCGGAGAGGTGGTCGGAGCGTAGCGGTCTACGACATGTCCTTCCTTGTCAACCAAGAACTTGGAGAAGTTCCACTTGATACCGTCCCCAAAGAGACCACCTTTGCTCGACTTGAGAAATTTGTATATTGGTGCAGCCTTCTCACCATTCACATCAACCTGAAAATATATTAAATGGTCATCTCTTTGGTATTACATAACATATTTACTAATTTAACTTGAAATTGCACTACACTGAGTACATAGATATTTTTTTAGTAATGATCATCGTAAATGAAAACTAGTGCTATCCTATAGAGGTAGCAATTACTGCAAGATCACCTTGTCAAATATCGGGTACTCGGCCTTGAAGCGAGTACAGGCAAATTGCACAATCTTTTCATTGGTTCCTGGTTCTTGTCCACCAAACTGATTGCATGGGAAAGCCAGAATTTCAAAACCTACAATAGTCATTCGATATAAATGAGAGCGGAGAAGAAAATGAGAGCGGGGAGTCGAGCCAAGCAGAGCCGATAGTGTGTCGTTGGAGCTTGGAGTGAGGCGGTGAGTTGATCCGGCCGTCGAAGCACCGCGATGAGGAGATCCGACTGTTAGAGCATGACAGTGAGTAGATCCGGCCGTCCAAGCGTCGTGATGAGTAGATCAAACCGTCAGAGTACGGCGGTGAGTGTCGAAGCACCGCGGTAAGTAGATCCAGCCGTTGGAGTGCGAAGGTGAGTAGATTCGGCCGTCAGAGCACCGTGATGAGTAGATCAGACCGTTGAGTGCGACGACAAGTGTCAAAGTGTGGCGGGGACCGTCGGAGTGCGACGGTTATCGGCCAAAAACGAATCCAATTGTAGAGAGAATTAGAGAATAATATATTAGAGTGTTTAGGAGTGTAAATAATTAGAATTAGATAGTGAGAGTAGTTTAGATTTAGAAATTAGAGTCATTTGACTCGTTATAAATACGTTTTTTTATCAATGAAATTTTGAGTTGGCATTTAAAGCCACTAACCTTAATATATATATATATAGAGTAAGGCTTGGGTGCTATGGATAGCATAGAGGCCTTTATGCTACGGCTCAATATTCAAGTTTTCAAAATCCAAACGGTCGATCCGAACCGTTCATCTTATTCTCCATATTAATATCTGCTTGGAGACCAAATTTTATAATTTTCTGAATATTTTTACTATTTATTAAGCCACTTTGAAAATCGTTAATCCGACGGTTTTACTGTTTTGTGCAGCCACCGTTGGATCAACAATTTTGTAAAATACTTAATAAATAGTAAAAAAATTTCAGAAAAATATAAAATTTGGTCTCCAAGCAGATATTAATATGGAGAATAAGATGAACGGTTCGGATCGACCGTTTGGATTTTGAAAACTCGAATATTGAGCCGTAGCATAGAGGCCTCTATGCTATCCATGGCACCCAAGCCTTACTCTATATATATATATATATTTAAATTTCACATTTTTGTAAAATTAAAACTCATAGATAAAAAAAGGTACGTAATTTACATGATTATTATATTCACCTTATTATGAAATTAGAACTTTAAAACAATAATAAAAATTAATAGGAATAATCTATGTATTTTCCTTTTTTTTATATATACAAGTCCTCAAATGTAGAACTAATATTACATAAAGTAGGCAATCATTTAAGATATGACAAAAAAAATTGTATATTTTAATTTTAAACACATAGTACAACTTTTCTTAAAATATATATATATTACATAGGAAATTTTGGCAGCCGCCTCCCCTAATCATACCCAATTAGGGTTGTACAAAATCGCTCAAATTCATAACTCGCTCGCTAACTGCTCATTTTAACTTGCTTATTCACAATTTGAGTTGGCTGACTCGTTTAATAAAGGAGTTGAGTTCGATCATTAACAACTTGAGTTACACAAAATTTGTCACAATAAATCTCATGCCCTTCTAAATAACTCTTAAGCTATTGTTTGGATTTATTTTATTAATTGTCTTGTTAATTATGTTTGAATTGTTTGTATTTAAATAAACTCTTACTAAATCATTTGAATTATTTTTGTTTATATAAACTCTTACTAGTATATAATTATAATTAAGAAAATTGACTTGTCGAATGAGATATAAACAAGTTGTGAGCCAACTCGAGTTGATAATGAACTGAACTCGAAGACATAGAGAAATGCAAATAAAGCTTTTAATTCTTCTCTTTCACATTTTTCATTACACTTGTGTCAATCAATTATGGATCTCAATGCTATCCAGATACAAAGTTTAATCGTTCTTCTTGTTTACACGCTATTTGGCGTATGCAATATTCAAGTTTAGTTCATACGCACAAACAAATGTGGGTTGAGTGATAACGTTATCACTCTTGTATATTTCAAGTTTAGTCAATACAAACGTTGTAGCTAACTACTACGATCTCTCTAATATTAATTATCGGGTAGAAATTGCTCTTTCGAATCCTCCCTCGATAATTCATAATAGATGACGAGGTTGATCTCGTCATACAATTTGAGCTACCTTAGGTGGTTAAATTGATCTCTTACTTCTGTTGCATAAATATGAAAGGATGGATATTTTCAAGATATAACAACTATTATAATAACTGTTTGTTTCTTTTCTAATTTATAGAACGAGGTCAAGCCTAAATTCTATTAGCTAGTCAAACACTATTTTGGAAATCTTTTATGATAATTCCACGCGTTAAATTAATTCGCCCTTACGTACATCGACTTTTATGAGGGACAATATATATATTAATTTATACAATGCTTCGAGAAACATCTGAACTCAATCAACTCTATCTATCGTGTCCTAGTGGAGCAATCTGGAGATGGCAACCAATGGAGAATTTCCATGCAAATCTACATACAAGTTTGTTTCTCAAAGGAGATTGTGTACTTAATTATAAAACATGCATGACTCAGTTGTAGATCAAATAGGTTTGTTAATTTATTTTGAGTGCATGACTCAGGTTGTAGAAGGTACTGTTGCATACTTACAAATTAAACATTAATATCAATCAAAGGAGGGATATATAACTTAACAAGGGAAGAAACAAGGGAAAAAGAAAATAGGTTTGTTAAAATATATGCACATTCTTATTAATTATATATGTAGAAAAAGAAACAAGGGAAGAGACCCGTTAACTGGGCGATTTCCATGGCGAAATTGAGAACTTCTTTACAGCAAGATGGATGGACTACTGTCATCTCCAAGAGACACTACCGGTACCTACGTCAGGGTTTGATGAGTTAATCTTGTTGTTAGAGGATCGTGTCCAGTGGTTGATTTGTCTAATTTTAGCAAAGTTGTTTTTATTTGAGTCCGTAATTAGAGGCAGTCAGTTTTAGTCCAGTGTGTGGCTAGATATAGGGTAGCAGTTATTTAAGTAAAGTTTATGTGGTGAGTTTTATTTTTACAACGTGGGCTGTAATGTTAGTGTGCAGTTATGATTTTGTACTTGCCTCTATTAATGAAAAAACCCAGAAAATGATGCGCAAGTGTTAAGCATCACAAAAAATCTCTCTTTTCCTCTCTGTTAATTCTCTTGTTTCTCTCGGTGATTGTGTTACTGGCCATAAGAAAGAATAACCAACATTTGGTATCAGAGCCAGATTGTCAAAGCAATGGCCGGTGATGAAGGAGATCAATCTAAGACGCTTGCAGTCCTTAAACCGACGGCAAGAGGAGCCTCAATCCCGATCCAATATCCAATGTTAAGCGAAACTACGGCATATGGGCTGTCAAGATGAAGATAATCTTGCGTTCGCTTGGAGTATGGTCAGTGATTGAAGGTGGAGACACAGATGATGACAAAGATCAAGGCGCCATGGTAGCCATTTCTCAAGCCGTGCCAAATGACGTGATGATGGCAATCGCGGAGAAGCAGACAGCAAAGGAGGCTTGGGATGCACTCAGGGAGATGCGGGTTGGTGAAGATCGCGTCAAGAAGGCACGCGTACAGGTGCTGAAACGGCAACTGAACAAGTTACACATGGAGGATTCAGAGACAATAAACGAATTTTCCATGAAGCTTACCACGCTGGTGGGTGAGATCCGCTCGCTGGGCACGAAACTCGACGACAGCGAAGTTGTTGAAAAACTATTCAGCGCAGTTCCAGATAGGTTTCTCCAGATTATTGGAACAATTGAGCAATTTGGCGATATTGAGAAGATGCCGGTTTCAGAGGCGATCGGCCGTCTCAGAACCTTCGAGGAAGGACTTAAAGGGCGACTGCACTCAAAGGGCAGTGGAGAACAGTTACTCCTTACCCAGGCCGAGTGGGAGGCAAGAATCCCAAAGGCAAAGAAAGATGAAGGTTCCAGCAGCAACAAAAGAGGAGGACGTCACTGGAGAGGACATGGTCGTGGGCGTGGATATGGTGGAGGTCGAGGAAATGGTGAATGCAATAGCAAAGACCGAAAGCCACGTAACTTCGACAAATCCAGGGTTAAGTGTTTCAATTGTAATGAATATGGTCACTTTGCAAAAGAGTGTCCCAAACCAAACCGAAAGGAAAGAGCAAACCTTGTTACAACGCAAACCGAAGATGAACCGGCACTGTTGATGGCCGAAACTTGTGTTCTCAGCCACGCAATACAGAACGAGCAAGTGTTACTGCACGAAGACAAGGTGGTGCCAAAGATTAAAAGCACCCGAGAGAAGGTTTGGTATTTAGATACCGGCGCAAGTAACCACATGACCGGTTGTATCGAAAAATTTGCTGAAATTGACACGACCATTAAAGGGTCAGTCAAATTTGGAGATGGCTCGGCTGTAGAAATACAAGGAAGAGGTTCGGTTTTGTTTGAAGGCTTCACAGGTGAACATCGAATACTTACTAATGTCTACTACATCCCGAAGTTGAAGAGCAACATAATAAGCCTTGGTCAATTGGATGAGAATGGATGCAAGATTGTAATTGAAGGAGGAGTGATAACTATCCTGGACAGGACACGAAGGCTACTAGCAAAAGTGAGCAGGTCAGGAAGTCGTTTATATCTGCTACACATTGCTCAGGCCCTACCAGAATGTCTCATGGCTAGAAGCAAAGAAAGTGCTTGGCGCTGGCATGCAAGATACGGGCATGTGAACTTTCATGCCTTGAAGATTCTAAGTCAGAAACAGATGGTGCACGGACTACCCGTAATCGAGCATGATGACCGCATTTGCGATGGTTGCTTGATTGGAAAGCAACACCGAAATCCATTTCCAGCAGTGGCAAAATTCCGAGCAGAATCACCCCTTGAACTGTGGCATGGAGATTTGTGCGGGCCAATAACTCCTGCTACACACGGAGGCAAGCGCTACTTTCTGCTGTTGGTTGATGATTGTACTAGATTCATGTGGCAGGTGCTGATCCGAAACAAAGACGAAGCATTTGAGGCATTTAAGAAGGTCAAAGCTGCAGCCGAAATGGAGAAAAACAGGAAGCTAAAAGCTTTGCGCACAGATCGTGGCGGGGAATTCACCTCAAATGAGTTCAAGACTTACTGTGAGCTGTTGGGAATTAAGCGTTATCTCACAGCGCCCTATTCTCCTCAGCAAAACCGAGTTGTTGAACGAAGAAATCAGACGGTGGTCGGCATGGCAAGGAGCTTGTTGAAAAGCATGGGAGTCCCGGGTGAATTTTGGGGAGAAGCGGTATCAACTGCCGTATATCTCTTAAATAGAGCACCAACAAAAAGCGTCGTCGGCAAAATTCCCTATGAAGCATATTACAACCGCAAGCCAACTGTTGATCACTTTCGCATCTTTGGATGTGTGGGACACGTAAAAGATGTTACACCTCACCTTTCAAAACTTGCAGACCGAAGCAAGCCAATGGTGTTTATTGGTTATGATTCGAATACAAAAGGCTATCGGATGTTTGATCCAAAGACAAAACGAGTAGTGGTGACACGGGATGTCGTGTTCGAAGAGGAGAAGAAGTGGGAGTGGAGCAAATTTCCAGAAACAGAAACAGGATCAGCAGGGAACACTCTTACAGCACACTATTTTACCATAGCAGGCGCATCTAATACGACAAATCAGAAAGATAAAGAGGGTGTCAGCGATTCTGGCATTGGTATCAGCAATTCTGGCATGGATTTCCCACAGCCGACACAGGAACAAACTGGTAACCGATACCAGTATGCTACACCAGTGATGAACACGAGATCCAGAGCATCTGTTTCAAACTCACCATATACTCCAGCAGCAACTGTTGAAGAATCAGTATCAACCGAAACACTACAACCCTCGACATCTGATGAGAGTTCATTAGTAGGACCACGGGGTAAGAGTGACATCAAAAGCTTGTACGATGCAACAGTCCCAATAGAGTTGCAGTATTCGGGATTGTGTTTGCTAGGAGAAGAAGAGCCGTCAAATTTCAAAGAAGCCAAGGCAGATCCGATGTGGAGAAGAGCAATGGAGGAGGAAATTTCCTCTATTCGAAAAAATGAAACTTGGAAGCTCGTTCCATTACCCGACAGTCACAAACCTATAGGTCTAAAGTGGGTTTACAAACTAAAGAAGGACACTCAAGGCAGAATCGTGAAGCACAAGGCGAGACTAGTGGCAAAGGGGTACGTTCAGCGATAAGGCATAGACTTTGATGAAGTTTTTGCCCCTGTTGCTCGGCTAGAGACGGTACGTTTGCTGATCTCTATTGCGGCACATGAAGGATGGGAGGTGCATCATATGGATGTGAAGTCAGCTTTCCTCAACGGTGATTTGGAAGAGGAAGTGTATGTCATTCAACCGCCGGGATTTGAAATAAAAGGAGAAGAGCACAAGGTATTGAAATTGCACAAGGCATTGTACGGCTTGCGACAAGCACCTAGAGCTTGGAATTCAAAACTGGACAAGTCATTGAAAACACTCGGTTTTGAGAGGTGTTCATTAGAGCATGCCGTGTACAAGAGAAACCAAGGAAAAGGGAATTTGATAGTTGGAGTTTACGTCGATGATCTAATCATCACTGGAGAGTGTATCCAAGATATAAACAAGTTCAAATCTCAGATGAAGAAGATGTTTAGTATGAGCGACCTTTGGTTACTCAGCTACTATTTGGGAATTGAAGTTTGTCAGAGTTCTAAGAAGATCACACTCAACCAGTTCGCATATGCAACAAAGGTGTTAGACAAATGCGGCATGAAAGATTGCAACCCTTCACAAATTCCGATGGAACCTTGTCTGAAACTGAGCAAGGAAAGCACAAGTCCACCTGTAGACACAACTCTGTACCGAAGTATTGTTGGCAGTTTAAGATATCTACTGCACACGCGCCCAGATTTGGCATTCTCTGTCGGCATGGTGAGTAGATACATGGAGAAGCCCACAACGGAGCACATGGCTGCAGTGAAGCACATATTGCGGTACGTGAAAGGAACCTTAAATCTCGGTTGTGTTTATGAGAAAGAGGAAGGAAGCTTGGAGCTGATCGGTTACTCCGATAGTGATCTAGCTGGTGATACTGATGACAGGAAAAGTACCTCAGGTTTAATATTTTTCCTTGGGTTAAATCTTGTTAGTTGGTGTTCACAAAAACAGAAAGTGGTTGCGTTATCTTCCTGTGAAGCAGAGTATATCGCTGCCTGTGCAGCAGCGTGTCAAGGAGTGTGGCTGGGACGATTGTTGGCAGATTTGTTAAAGACCGAGGTTAAGAAAGTGGTTCTGAAGATTGATAATCAGTCCACAATTGCATTGAGCAAGAATTCAGTTCATCATGAGAGGAGCAAACACATCGATACCCGATTCCACTACATTAGAGATTGTGTTGAATCAGGAATGATTGAAATTCAACATGTTTGCACAGAAGAACAGCATGCTGATATTCTGACAAAGTCGCTAGCAAGGATGAAGTTTATGGAGATGAGAGAAAGGATTGGTGTGCGGATCATCAGTAGAGAACAACAAGCTTAAGGAGGAGATTGATGAGTTAATCTTGTTGTTAGAGGATCGTGTCCAGTGGTTGATTTGTCTAATTTTAGCAAAGTTGTTTTTATTTGAGTCCGTAATTAGAGGCAGTCAGTTTTAGTCCAGTGTGTGGCTAAAAATAGGGTAGCAGTTATTTAAGTAAAGTTTATGTGGTTAGTTTTATTTTTACAACATGGGCTATAATGTTAGTGTGCAGTTATGATTTTGTACTTGCCTCTATTAATGAAAAAACCCAGAAAATGATGCACAAGTGTTAAGAATCACAATAAATCTCTCTTTTCCTCTCTGTTAATTCTCTTGTTTCTCTCGGTGATTGTGTTACTGGCCATAAGAAAGAATAACCAACAGGGTTATCAGGCTAGCAAAGGAGAGCAACAGGGGAGGCCTTCCCAAGGCAACGTTACAACTTACAACCATAGGTATGCAAACCGTACCGGCAACAAAGAAACAGGTAAGTACCATCACCCCTGGAATTCTCTCCACTCACATCAACCTCATGTCACTATGCTGTACACCATCAATGGGCCACTGTGTTTTTTATCAGATCCAGTGCAATACCTGACCGAGTACAATGACATCAGAAGCATATTAGAATTTAGAAATAAACCAAATATGACCAGATTTTAATCTAGTCAATTTTATTGTTCTAATTTATCACGAGTCTATATTGTAATATATCTAATCGGTCCATCAAAAATTACAAATAATTACCTGAATATTCTATACATATTTCGGTTCATATCCTAATTAAAATACTTACAATGCCTAATTAACGTTACAACGATATTCTGAATTTGATCACTTGCTTAGACATTATTTATGACAGTATGAAACATATAATTATATAACACGTAGTCCAAATTATAATTGTAATTTAGACGTCTCTAAATTCCAACAACAAGTTGTACTGGAATTACTATATCAAAAGCTATATATCGATCTAATAGTTGTAACTAATAATTAAATATAAAATCTTTCTTCCAAAAATATTCTCGTGCTTATCGGTACAAGCAACATCTGAACTCAATCAACTCTATCTATTGTGTCCTAGCGGAGCAATCTGGAGATGGCAACCAGTGGAGAATTTCCATGCAAATCTACATACAAGTTTGTTTCTCGAAGGAGATTGTGTACTTAATTATAAAACATGCATGACTCGGTTGTAGATCAAATAGGTTTGTTAATTTATTTTGAGTGCATGACTCAGGTTGTAGAAGGTACTGCTGCATACTTACAAATTAAACATTGATATCAATCAAAGGAGGGATAACTAATTAAAAGTAGCTTAATTATTTGATAGTTTTCACAATATATATATATTTAAACAATCCATTCAAACGCATATTTGTTATTATTTAAAATACATATTTCTAGCCAACGGGTAGTGGGAAAGCAAGCCATTAATAATAAGATGATACAAAAGAAATAGAAAATATCAATCAAACAAGCCAAATCCACAATATTAATCGATCATATCTTCAAAAGCACACCATGGCATAATGATTCTTATTTTTAAAACTATTTTGTAGGATAGGAGGCATAGCTGGCGATCCCACACAGGCCAGCAGAGCTAGAAATATCCTTTTTGATACGCATGTAACCAGATTCACCCCAGGATTTGCCCCAAGAGTTTTTTACTATCCAATACTTGGTTCCACGAATTTTGTTATAACCAACCACAGTAACTGCATGATTTAGTCTTATTCCACATGGACCTGTGAAAATCCCGCCCGAGTATAACATAAAGGCTCTGCTGTTTGCATCAAGCGCTACAGACACTGGCTGGTGAGCCACAGCTTTTGCAAGAGCCGACTCATTATTTGCCGGGACACGTTGGTAACCTCTGATGGTGGCCGCATGATGTCTTGTTTTGGAAGAAGAACATATACCATTGATGCCCGTGGCACCACTGGTGTAAGGGTAGTCTTTCTCCGTTGTAATGCCTCCATTTTTAACCACCCAACGAAAAGCAGACAGCATATTTCCTCCACCACAATTAGAACCGGTGACGCAATCAACTAATTCTTGTTCCGATAGATTTGTTAGGCGGCCTGTCTTG
>JARJHM010001500.1:0-24156 GCA_033356055.1 Carex pumila | reverse complement strand
ATCTCTTTCCTTCATATTTTACCAAGATAAATACTGTAAAATGATAAGATCAATACTCCATATCACCTCTCTATCATCTCTTCCTCCAGATTTTCACAAGATGAATACTGTAAAATCATAAGATAAATACTGTAAAATTAATAGATCAATACTCCATATCGCCTCTCTATCATCTCTCATCCATGTTGCCTCTCTCAGATCATTTCCTCATATCTCCTCCATATCGAAATTCAACAGAAATAAAGAAATAATTATGAGATCCCTTACTGCATCAAATCAAACAACAAATTCAAATAGAAGTTCAAAACAATGCTAGATCCATTACTGCATCAAATTAAACAGCAAATTAAACATAAATAAAGAAATAACTCACTAGATTTAAATTTCATCATGTTCTTCGTGAGATGCAATCGTAAGTAAATTTTAGTAGTTGCTTCCAAGTAAGATGATATCGTAATCAAATCTGTACATCTTCGTGTGAAATCAGGGTTAGATCCTAAACCTCACGATTTCTGCCTCTCCAAATCGAACTGACTGATTTCACCAGATTTGAAATGGAGGGGACAAGTTCGCCGGAGAAAGAGCGGGAGGTGGAGGTGTAGATGGGGTTGGAAAGGCGAGGGGAAGGAGGAAGATCAGACGAGACGAGATGATGAGATCAAGATTTTTTTTTATTTGAAAGCCCTTTAGAAAAGTTGGAGGCGGTTGTTTTAAATAAGAAAGTTAGAGGTGGACAGTTAAAAAAGAAAAGTTAGTGACAGTTTAAACCTGATCCAATCAACACTGTGGACAAATGGTGGACAAAGGTCTGTAGACCATAACCTTTTCTCATTTCTCAATTCTTAAACCAGAGGCATCTTTATGCTTACAAACTATATACACACGTCTTAATCTTATACAAGTTGTAAAAGGAAGAGATTAAACCAAAAGAAGTAAACAAAGAGAGGTGACTCAATAAAAGCTTGTACCAGCTTATGTATTTCTCTCTTACTCTCTTTTCATTATAGAGGTTGCTGAAAAAAATATCAAGAGTTCCAAATATCCCTCTTTTACATAATAGACCTCAGTACTTAACAAAAACATTGCTATTGATCTCTCTACTCAAAATAACTCAAAAATAGCTCAAATAGATTAGGCTGAAATGAGAAGAGACCCAACACCCTCAAATATTCTTCTATTCCTTTCTGTTCATAAACGCATAATAAAGCTGCCAACAAAGTTTGAACAAAAACTAATTGGTTACTTGGCAGAGATAAACAAGCACTTTAGACAATATCTATATCGTAAGCATTAACTTTTGTGTTATAACTATAATTATATGCATTGAAGTACCTTAATTATGTCACATAACTACATCAAGAAAATAGATGATTAATATTTTTGCCATCAGTACAGAAAATGCAATTTGGAGAACCTCTTCATTGCTCCTTTAGTAGCTTATCCCTATATTCTATTATTGAGTGTAAGGCATAAAAATGCTGAAATTTCAATGACACTTTTAAAATTCATCAATGTATCCTTGAAAAGTTGAAATCCAAATGCCAAATTGCACTGTCATGATCATCAGCATCTTTTAGATCAACATTAGTTTCTATATAAGTCATTTTTTTCTAACTTTTGAAACCAGTGGACCATTTTATTTTTTGTGCAATGATATATTTGTAGGTGTTTGGCCAGAATCAAAAAGCTTTGCAGATGATGGAATGGCTGATGTCCCAAGTGAGTGGAAAGGAATTTGCCAGAATGAGTTTGATGCCACCTTTACTTGTAACAAGTCTCTCTCTCTCTCTCTCTTTAAAACTTGACTGTGGCTGTCAAGTGTTACATTCAATAAATAAAAGTTGTTTTGCAACATTTGAAACATACCTCACAATCTAGTGTATCAGAACTTAGAAAAATAAATACATCAAAAAGCTGTTAGATAAGCTGAACTCCTAAACTATCAAATTAAATTTTGTACCACACTCATGCATACTGAATCCATAACCTCGCATCTTACACCACTCGTTGTGCCAGCACTTCAGGATGCATTTTCCTTCCCCCAAAAACGACTTCATTGTGGTGTTTCCACAAATACCCAGCACGTTGAAGCAAAAAAAGTGGCCCAATTTTTCTTTACATACGTATCAGTTCCCTTCCACGTCATATCAGACACAGTTCCCAAACCTGCTACACCATGATCGCCTGGTGCATGATTCTGCATCCTAGGATTGATAGCACTGAATACCAATTATATGTGGTAAACGGGCAAATGAATAATAGATGCAGTGCCGGCTCTGTTGTGAACTCTATATTTAGAGATAGAGTTAGATCAGGAGCACCATGCTCAGAGCTGGTGCCGCATCTCTAAGTGAAATTGTTGGGTAATGTGGTTTGGTATCCTGAGATACCAAGAGTGTTTCTCCCCAATAATCAAGCCAAAAAGACACTGCCATACTATCTCCCACTTGCCAATGAGTGTTCCAGTCAAAAACATGTTTTATTTTAACTAATAGGCCCCAAAAAGACGAACCTTGAGATGTCCAAAGTTTAGGGCCATGCATGTAATGTCTCTTCCATTTGATTTCTGTAATCACCACGGTCCAAAGCGCATGTGGCTCCGCGTAGGCCCTCCACCACCATCTTAGTACTAAAGCCACATTTCTAATCTCCAAGCCGGCTACCCTCATACTGCCCCAAACTTTAGGCAAGGAAACTATTGCCCAATTTGTTAGTGAGACTCCCTTCCTTGATCCGTCATTTTTACCCCAAAGGAAAGATCTTCTAATTAGGTTCATTCTCACAATCACCCATTTTGGGAGCATAAAACACACCTTGTAATATATTGGGATTGTTGATAAAACCGAGTGTACCAATTGTAGCCGGCTGTCCTTGAATTAGCTTCCTTTGCCACCCCTCTAACCTCTTCTCCATTCTTTCCAACAAGGGCATTAAATGTTGATGATTCGATCGCACCACCGACAAAGGCATGCCGAGGTAACTCACCGGGAAACTTGTAATCTTGCAACCCATGATATCACTGATAATGGCTAGCTCCTCTTGCGCAATATTCAAAGGCACCAAGGTACTTTTGTTGTAATATATTTGAACGCCCAAAATTGCACTAAAGAGCCGCAAAATGATCTTTAGTGTAATTATTGTTGTTCTATATATACGCATTGGCTATGATTGTTGTATCATCGGTATATTGAAAAACCATTACCAAGTCCTCCAGCTTGCTTGAAATTGGCTCTTTCACCCCTCATTTACCACACCTATCAGCCATTGTAACACATCCACAACTAAGTTGAAGAGCATTGGGGATAATGGATCCCCTTGTCTCAACCCCTTACGATGCTTGAAATATTCAGAAGCCTCTCCATTTATGACTACCCTCGAAGATGCCGTCTACAGTATTTCCATAATCCACTTAATGGTCCAACTAGGGAATTCATGACTCTCTAAAATCTGTTGAAGAAAAGACCAACTCATCGAGTCGAAGGTTTTTGCAAAGTCTAGCTTCGCGAATATGTCCGAACCTGTAGTGGATTTTATGTGGTGCGATATCCCCCTTGTACCATTTAAATTTCAGCAATTTGCTAGCTTCCAATGAAGGCCATTTGATGAGAAGAGATAAAGTCGGGTAGAACCCGTCTCATCCGATTTGCCACCACTTTAGAAATTAGCTTAGGGATCACATTAATTATGCTAGTGAGTCTAAAGTCATTCACCATCTCAGAGGCTTCCTTTTTTGGAACCATCACTATGTTTGCCTTATTTATTTCCCTCAAATGCAAGGTAATGTGAAAGAATTGGTCAAAGATGTTCATCACCCAAAGTTTTAGATCCGGCCAATGTGCTTGTAAAAATTCATTAGGCAACCCATCCGGCCCCGATGTCATATGCTTGGCCAAACTCAAAACTGCACTTCAGGTGTGAACTGTTCTTGCATGAAAGAAAGATCCACAGGTGCTATCAGGTTGAATCCAATACCTGATTGCTTGAGCCAAGGAGACCTTCCATGTGTTGCTTAATTAGGCTCCTGATTGTCTCCTCATTTGTTATTTGTGCATCTTCACGAATTATTTGAGTAATGGCATTTTTTGTGCTTCTAGCTGACGCAAAAGCGTGAAAAAACTTTGTGTTTTTGTCCCCACTTTTCAACCAATTGCAAGTGGATCTTTGCTTTCACTTAGTTTCAATAAAATTGGACAACATATAGATCCGTTTTCTATTTTGATGTTGCTCAATTTGATTAAATAATAACAGAGCCTTTTTACAATAAACTAATCGAGCTTCTATCTCACTGAAATTTCCTGTATGCCAATCGTGCAACTCCATCATGCATTTTTGTAACTATCTGATCAAACTGTTGGATTGGATCTCGCTCCCCCCCCCTCTCTCTCTCTTTCAAAATATTCAAATTGTCCATGAAGTGTCTCATATTTGGGGATCAATTTAAATTTCCACATTTTGTTCCAAGTTGGCATGTTTTGTCTTGGCATCTTGTTCTGTAAGCATTAGTTTTATGCCCTCAAACTGTTCAAATGAAAAAAAAGAACAATAATGTTCAAATTAAAAAAAAAACAGAGAAAAAATAAATCAGCATCAAGAACACAACATCTTTTGTTCGGTTGTAAAAAAATGGGGCTGACTTCGTCATGCACATCTTGCTACAATGACATAAATTTTTAGAGTATAGACCCGGTTCACTTGGGATTTGAATTAGGCATGAAAAATAATCATTTGAAGACTATTTTAGTTCCTGCATCCATTGTATGTAATTAGGGGCGGCGGAGCTAGACTTTTAAGTTATGAGAGTCAAACATAAATGAGGATCAATTATATAAAATTTTCACGCTATGTATGGATGTCAATTTTACAGTACAAACAACAGGTTACTCTGAATTATGTAGAAACTCATGTACAATTAATTGTACATGGTACAACCTTGAAGAGGGTTTATCATACATATTTTTTTTTGCAGAAAGTTGATTGGTGCGAGATACTTTAATAAGGGATATGAGGCATGTGTGGGGCCACTAAACATATCATTTCAGACACCTCGCGACATTGGTGGCCATGGGACTCATACTCTTTCAACAGCTGGTGGAACATTTGTGGCCAATGCGAGTTTCTTTGGCTATGGCAGTGGCACGGCTAAAGGGGGTTCGCCCCAAGCTCGTGTCGCAGCTTACAAGGTTTGTTAATTTTGTTTCATTGTTCACATCATACTTGGACAAAGATAAACAAAAAAAAATGGAAACAGGCATATCTTCCTAATGCTTTTGTATATGCTTATCTTTGCTCTTACCAATATAGGTATGCTGGCCTACATGTTTTGATGCCGACATCCTTGCAGCTTTTGAGGCAGCTATCTCTGATGGTGTTCATGTCGTGTCTGTGTCACTGGGTGGGAGACCAAGGGATTATTTCAATAGCGGGATTGCCATTGGGTCATTTCATGCAGTCAAGAATGGCATAAAAGTTGTCTGCTCGGCCGGTAACTCAGGCCCTACAGCTGGAATGGTTTCGAATTTGGCACCATGGATATTCACAGTGGCAGCTAGCACAATGGATCGGGAGTTCCCTGCCTACATGTCTTTTGGTAACACAACCCTGAAGGTAATTCAAAATATGTATGTTTATTCAGATTTTAATTCCATTATGGATATGCTAGTTAAGCTACCATAAAAAAGATCTGTCCTTGTGCATTATTACTTGCAATCAAATAAGTCAGTGTGATAATAAATTATTTTACTTCAATTTGGTTTCATAATAGCTTATAATAAATTTAACATTTGTTAACTCTTAACCTGGATGCCTTTTTTAAAAATTTAGGGTCTCAGTCTCTCATCAACAAGTCTAGCACAAGGAAAATACCCAATTATCATGTCAACAGATGCTCGTGCGGCCAATTCAACAGAATTTGAGGCGTAGGACTTTTTATTGTTACAGTAATAAATTTTATTAATATAAAGTACTACATAAAAATTCCAACAAAGCTACTGACAAGCAATACCACCATTTTCCAAAATACTGTAGCAAAGGCACAAAATCAGCAAACATGAATACAAAAGGTTTATACAAAATCAAGCAAATAGAAACAAAAATGAGACTACCAATCATGACATCAGAAGTTGAGATATAGATATATATTACGTGGCAAAAAAGTTTAAACAGTTCTTAACTTGACATATAACTTGAGCATGCAGCTGTTCTCAGTATAGAAATCTGCTATATATTAACATTATGCTATGTATGAATATTATATGGCAGTCGGCTATGCCTCAATGGTTCGTTAGATTCTGCTAAGGTTAACGGTTCAATAGTGATTTGCACAAGAGGATTGAATCCGATTACTAAAGGAGAAGTTGTTTTGGAAGCTGGTGGAGTGGGTATGGTCTTGATTAATACTAACACCTCTGGCAACAATATCATTCCTGATGAACACGTTCTTCCGGCCATTGCAATTACCTACTCTGACAGTCAAACTTTGTCATCTTACCTCAAATCAAACAGGTTTGTACATATCATATATGAGTTAAATGTTGTTAGATTTTACTTGGTACTTTTGAGGTATAGCACAAAGCATATGACCTCAAATCAATACATACTATATATGTATAGTGATCAGATGTCATCTTGTATTAATTTTTCCTTAATGAACTATAATTTTTTTTACCGATGGATAAAATTGACAAAATTACTTGTATGAAATTAAATAACACAGAACTCCCATGAATCACCCTTCCCTCCCATATTTTATTGATCAAAGAATATTTGTTGTTATTTTACACGGCACCAGCCAAGGGTATTTAACATCAAGATTGAATCCTGTTGCATCTTCTAATTTTAGAATATAAAGCTAGATAATACAATAAATCAATTCCTAAACCATCTAAGGAAGGTAGGCCAGGAAGAGGAGCTGCTGGGTTGATTATTTCCTTCTTTGATTAATTGATTCTTTCCTTCTTTGTTTGATATCAATTTATTTCTCCTGCTGAATATTTTGTTTCCCTTGCTGATTATTACGATCCCATGTGATTATTTCACACTCCCCCTCAAGTTGGCATGAAAAGATCGAACATGCCTAACTTGTCCAATACATCGTGAAACAACTTGCTTGGTACTGCTTTGGTTAAGATGTCTGCGAGCTGTTGACTAGATTTCACAAATGGGAAGTTGATTGTTTTTGTTTCCAAGTTTTCCTTGATGAAATGTCGATCCACTTCAATGTGTTTCGTCCTATCATGTTGAACGGGATTTTGAGCTATAGCTATGGCAGCTTTGTTGTCACAAAATAGACTTATCTCCTTGCATGTGGGATATCCTAGTTCTTTTAATAGTTTTCGTAACCACAGTAGTTCACAGATACCTTTTGACATGCCACGAAATTCTGCTTCAGCACTTGATAAAGCCACCACGTTTTGTTTCTTGCTTCTCCAGGTCACTAGGTTGCCTCCCACAAAGGTAAAGTAGCCAGATGTAGATCTTCTATCTGTGTTACTTCCAGCCCAGTCCGCATCCGAATACCCCATAATGTCTAGATGTCCATGAGCTTTAAATAAAATACCTCTTCCAGGAGACCCCTTTAGATATCTCACAATTCTAATAACTAGATCCATGTGTTCTTTACTAGGAGAATGCATAAATTGACTAGCTACTCCTACAGCATATGCAATATCGGGTCTTGTATGTGACAAGTAGATCAATTTTCCAACTAATCTTTGGTATCTCTCCCTATTCTCAGGTATTTGATCAGGGTTGATCTCAACCTTAGTGTTAGGTACCATTGGACTATCTGTGGGTTTGCACTCAAGCATTCCTAATTCCTTCAAAAGATCAAGTACATATTTTCTTTGAGAGAGAAATATACCTTCCTTAGACCTCATTACCTCTATTCCCAAAAAATATTTGAGCCTTCCAAGGTTCTTCATTTCAAATTCTTGTGATAATTTCTCCTCTAGTCTGTGCATCTCTTCCTCATCATTTCCTGTGATAATCATATCATCAACATAGATAATCAGCACTGTTAGTTTATCTCCTTTTCGTTTAATAAATAGAGTATGATCTGAATCACACTGATCAAACCCATATTTCTTCATTGCTCTAGAGAATCTTCCGAACTATGCTCGAGGAGATTGCTTGAGACCATACAATGCTTTTTTTAGTTTACACACTGCATTTGTTGGTCCCGAATATTTAAACCCGGGTGGCAAATCCATATAGATTTCCTCTTCAATTTCTCCATGCAGAAATGCATTCTTCACATCAAATTGATGCAAAGGCCAATCCATGTTTGCTACTAAGGACAATAAGACCCTTACAGTGTTCAATTTTGCAACTGGAGAGAAGGTCTCTTGAAAGTCTACTCCATACATCTGTGTGTACCCCTTCGCAACAAGTCTTGCCTTGTATCTCTCAATGGTCCCATTGGCATTGTACTTGATGGAGTATATCCACCTACATCCAACTGATCTTTTGCCTTCAGGTAATTCTGTCACAGACCATGTCTCGTTCTTTTGGAGTGCCTCCATCTCGGTCTCCATTGCCTTTCTCCAGTTTGGATCACCAAGTGCCTCTTCTACTTTATTTGGAACCTGTATTAAAGACAAGTTCAAAGCAAAAGCTTCGGCTTCTTTTGTTAGTTTATTTAATGTCACAAAATTGGACATTGAAAATTTTGCAGGGTTTTTTGGATCATAATGTGGATCATACCGCTCTGGAGCCTTTCCACGATTGATTCTAGGCGGTAACTTTCTTGAAGATTCAGGAGCACTTACCTCAGGAGATGGGCCCTGTGGTTGAGAGGGGAAAAATTGTACATCTTCATCATCTAATTCTATCCATATATCGAGGCCAGCCGGACTCCCCCTTTCTTCTATTCTATTTTCTGACTCAGTCCGATTCTGCTGTGAATTTTCTGCTGAATCTGTTTCTGAATTTTCTGCTAAAAATGGAGATTCTATTTCTGAATTTGCTGCTGGAAATGGAGATTTGGTTTCTGGATTTTCTGCTGGGGAGGATTTGGTTTCTGGATTTTCTGCTGGGGATTCAGTTTCTGAATATGGGGATTCAGATTCTGAATTTGCTGTTGGAACTGGGGATTCAGTTTGTGGCTTAGAACCAGAAATACAAATTTTCGGCTCAGAATTTTGTGGCTCAAGAAATAAGATTTCCTGCTCAATATTACTCTCCCCCTGAGAAGGAAACTCATTATTTTGGAAGTATGGTTCATCTTCTAAAAAATCAACATCCATTGTGATATACGTTTTGTTTGTAATGGGGTTGTGGCATCTATATCCCTTTTGATTTGTTCCGTATCCAAGGAATACACATTTTTCTGCACAAGGATCTAGTTTCGTTCTTTTATTCTTGTGGATGTGTATATAAATTGTACAACCAAAAATTTTAGGAGGCAAAGTAAGAATGGAAGGAAGATGGACAAATGATGCTAAGATCTGAAGAGGGGTTTTGAAATTCAAGGTTTTTGAAGGCATTCTATTAATGAGGTAAACTGCGGTGGTAATGGCCTCTTCCCAAAATTTGGTTGGAACATTATTATCAATAAGTAACGCTCTGGTTGTTTCCAAAATATGCCTATTTTTTCGCTCTGCCACCCCATTCTGTTGTGGTGTGTTAACACAAGATGTTTGGTGGATTATCCCTTTTTCCAGAAAAAAATCTTTTAATTCCCTATTTAGAAATTCTCCCCCATTATCACTCCTTAAAACTCGTATCTCTTTCCCATACTGATTCTTTATTAGATTACAGAAAGATTGGATTACACTTGCAACTTCCCCTTTTGTTTTTAACAAGTATAACCATGTCATACGAGTACAATCATCGACAAAGAGAACAAAAAATCTATTGCCATGCAAAGTTTTAACCGGGGATGGTCCCCAAACATCAGAATGAACAAGAGCAAAAGGTTCAATACTTATATTATCATTTCTTTGAAAAGAGACACGGTGATTTTTGGCTTTAATGCATGTTGTACAATCAAAAGATTCTTTATCACATTTTTCAAAAATACCGAGAATAAGTTTTTTCATATACCCAAAAGATGGGTGCCCTAATCGTTTATGCCACTTGATAATTTGGTAAGAGGTAATTTCTCGAGACTTAACATGATGTACTCTTCCTTCACTGATATCTTCCATAACGTACAATTTTTCCCTTCTAGTACCACGCCCTAAAATCTCCTTCGTATGTGCATCCTGAAAGAGACAAAAACGTGGGTACATGAGTACAATACAATTCAAATCATCCGAAATCTGTCCAACAGAGAGTAGTTTTGATGACAGTGAAGGAACAAGTAACGTATTAGATAATGATATTGAAGGGGTAAGAGATACTCTTTCTGCACCCGTGACCGGGTGTTTTTCTCCATTTGCATTTACAATCTCGAGTCTTCGTGGAGTAACCAATCCGCAAAAGTCATTTTGGTCATACGTCATGTGATCTGACGCTCCCGAATCTATTATCCATTCAGAATTTTTATTAGTACCAATATTTAAATTACCTTCACCTAGATGAGTATGGTTGGAAACCGCTGGTATTAGGGAAAAACCATGCTGCTGTTGACTTGCGCCAGCCACTGCCTCATACTGCTTCTCTTCAATGGTTTGGCCAGCAGCTTCAGTACTTCCAGCAGCTCCAGTGGATCGGCCAATAGCTTGAGTGGTTTGGCCAGCAGCTGTTGACTGAATCATGTTCACATTTGGTTTTGCACAGTTGTACCCTCCAGTCTTCTTCTTCCCTTCTCGCCACCATTCAGGGTATCCATGGATTTCAAAACATGTTTCTCTAGTGTGCCGTGTGCCCCCACAATGAGTGCATTTTAAGTATTTTTGTGATCTGATTTTTGGTTACTAGGCAGCATTTCAGAGGGAGATTTCAGAGTGGGTTTAGTTCCGGTATACATGACTGCAGCCGACATCTCATCTCTTCCTACCATTAGATTATGGCACACTTCTTCTCTCCTAACCCAGGCAAAGGCCTGTTCTGTGGTGGGAAGTGGAGAAGTTTGGAGTATATGTGCCCTCATTTGGTCGAGCCGATCACTAAGACCATTCAGAAAATTAAACAACCTTTCTTCTTGTATTATTTTGTTATACCTTTCGATATTCTCGATGCCAGTAAAGATGTTGGGTCTGCGATAGTCCATTTCTCTCCACAAACCTTGAAGTTCCTTGTAATAGGCTTCAACAGAGTTGTCTCCTTGTCTCAAGTTATAGGTTTTACGCCGTAGATCATAGTACTGGGTAGAATCACTACCATCGAAAAAGGTCGTGGCGAGTGCTTCCCAAACTTCTCTTGCAGTGGAACAATTGATGAAGCTTCCAACTAATGAATTGTCGAGGGATTTGATCAGCCAACTCTTCACCATGTTGTCTTCGATCTCCCATCGTTTGTGTGCCTCATCGGTTGGTAACGGAATTTTCTGGTCCCCTTTCACATACCCGAGTTTATCTCGAGTTTTTAGTTCCATCTCAACCATTTGCGCCCAAATTCGATAATTCTGGCCATCCAACTTTATGGTGATGCCTGAATTCGGGTTTTCGCTTGAATGAGATTGCCCCACGCCTTCAGAGGGCTTATTCTGACTTTGTGCCATGATTTGGGAGAGCTTCTTTGAGAATTCTTCAATGAGAATTTTCGCTGTATCTCGCATGTCAACGCTTGATTCTGGAGGTGTGCTCGTCATTTCTTATCTAGCAGCGGAACAACCAGAGATATAGGATTGAATGGGGTATCTAGATCACCTTCGGTATAACCATCAGCAATCTGTACCTCAAAACAATTCCTGCTCTGATACCATGACAAAATTACTTGTATGAAATTAAATAACACAGAACTCCCATGAATCACCCTTCCCTCCCATATTTTATTGATCAAAGAATATTTGTTGTTATTTTACACGGCACCAGCCAAGGGTATTTAACATCAAGATTGAATCCTGTTGCATCTTCTAATTTTAGAATATAAAGCTAGATAATACAATAAATCAATTCCTAAACCATCTAAGGAAGGTAGGCTAGGAAGAGGAGCTGCTGGGTTGATTATTTCCTTCTTTGATTAATTGATTATTTCCTTCTTTGTTTGATATCAATTTATTTCCCCTGCTGAATATTTTGTTTCCCTTGCTGATTATTACGATCCCATGTGATTATTTCACAGGCAGTATAACTTGAAACTTGAAAAAGTTTAAAATGTGAATCCAAAATTGAAGTCTAATTGAGGAACCAATGATTTATTTATTTCTATAAACCACAACTTATTAAATGGATACTGGTATATCTAATTAATAAAACTAACCATTTTCCTGAACATATATTGGAGGATTATCATAAGTTGCTTTTAAGTACTCTAGCATATGCTCCAAACCATCTGGATCAGGCACAAAATCACTTGGATCGGGGACATACTGGTAATTAAAATAATAAAATAGCAAACAACATAAACTTTATTGAAACTTAGAAATTATGAAAAAAAACATGTATTTTCTAAGAATATTACCTGGCCACCTGGCGTTATATTCCTGCTAGCTGCATAAAATGATATCAACATAAAACGTGCCATTCCAATTAGGCATTCTCAAGAAAAAAAGAAATCAAATTCAAATATAGGAGAAAAATAACTAACTTGAACTTTGAGTAAAAGTATCAGCAGCATAGTTCAAAAAATCGGCCGATTCCGAGTCAAATCGGCCGATTCAACTCGGAATCGGACTGGACCGAGCCGATTTTTGCCCAATTCTCGAGTTTGTGCGATTTTTTTCAAAAAAATCGGATGAACAGTGACAAAATCGGCTGATTTTCCGATTTTCCAGCCGAGTTACACCGATTCAAGCCGATTTAAAGCAAATTAAACCGATTTAAAGAAAAAATATTTTCAATCTCACTTACCTGTGCTGATTCAAGGCGGAGGAGAAAGAGGAAATAAGGTCTGTGCGATTTGAGTGAAAGGCGGAGAAGAGAGAAATTCGCGTGCGCCTGTGCCATTTGATTGAAAAGCGGAGGAGAAGTCACGCGAAATATGAGATTTGTGCAGGGCGGAGGAGAAGTCACGCAAAATTTGAGTGAAAGGGGAGGATAGCGCAGGGGGGGCAGTATTATTTGAGCTTTGAGATTTGTGCAGAACAATTTGATCGGTTTTAACTTTTCAACAGGTCACGCAAAATATGAGATATCTCAGAGGATGAGAATTCGGTGCTGGACCCGAAATTTTTATTCAAATGGGTTTATATCCCTTCTTTGTATCAATTCAAAAATCAAAGTGTAGGATGAGTTCAAGATTCGTGTTGGGATTAAATCCAATGGTCCAAGCAATCCAGAACTTAATATGTATTCATTTAATTTATTAAAAATATGTTTTCGTCCAAATTTCGAATTGAAGATTCGTAACAATTTATAATGTCGTACGAGTATTATTACGTGTTTATAATTTGATTTTTAGACCCGACTAATTAAATTTAAAGTGTGTGTGTGTGTGTATATATATATATATATATATATATATATATATATATATATATATATATATATATATATATATATATATATATATATATAGAGTTAGGCTGGGGTGCTATGGATAGCATAGTGGCCTCCCGTGCTACGGCTCAATATTCAAGTTTTCAAAATCCAAACGGTCGATCCGAACCGTTCATTGTTTAATCCATATTGAAATGTGCTTGGAGACCAAATTTTACATTTTTTAGAATTTTTTTGCTATTTATTAAGATGGTTTAAAAATCGCTGTTTTTATTAAAATTCTGCACCGCTGGAAAACAGCGATTTCAAACCATCTTAATAAATAGCAAAAAAATTTCCAAAAAATGTAAAATTTGGTCTCCAAGCACATTTCAATATGGATTAAACAATGAAAGGTTCGGATCGACCGTTTGGATTTTGAAAACTCGAATATTGAGCCGTAGCACGGGAGGCCACTATGCTATCCATAGCACCCCAGCCTAACTCTATATATATATATATATATATATATATAATTACCAAATCAATTACTCTGAGTTAGAATTCAATTATTTATTTATTTACATGATTTGATTTATTTCCTTTTTTAGTTTCACGATTGCAACGAATTTTAGATTTACCGAATATTTACACTTTATTTATGGTGCTATATTTTATCTTATGTTTTTAACCTCCAATTTTTAATGTACGAATTTGATTCATTTATATTTCTAAATTTTAGATTCATTTTATGTTGCTCAGATAAATCTGATCGTTCATTAATCTAATAAAAATTTTAATTAGGTGAAATGATCAACTTAATAATTAAATCATGTTTTAAAATTTTGGAATATAACACTTAATTAACATAGTTTTTTTATAAATTATTTTTATTAATTTTTTCCTACTTTTTAGCTACAAAACAAGGCTTCTGCCAAAAAAACCCGATTTACCGATCCGATTTTCCGATTCCGGCCGATTTATCCGATTCTAACTAGGCAATCAAAAATCCGATTCCGATTCCGATTCCGATTTTTTGAACTATGATCAGCAGTAAAGTCACGTGGGCCCGAGTTTGTATTATTGGAGTCATCCATGATATAGAGAGAAGTATAGTGATTCAAGCCGATAAAATCAAAAGCACCCCTCAACATTTCAGATTGATACTTCGTAAAAACTGGTAGTCTGGGACCCACTATTTTCTTCATTGTTGGAGGGTAGTCTCCGTATGTTACGGGATCTACGATCCTAAGTTTAGATAGTTTGATATCGTGAGTTTCATCTCGATGACAAGACAACTTTTGTTATATGAAATGTAAATATTTGATAGCAAAGACAGTCAGGTTTATAATTTTTGCATTGAAATATTATTGGTTCTATAAATGTATTACTCTACAAGGAGACAGTGCAATAGGCATACAGGCTAGGATATACATATTGAGATATTTTTCCTCAATTGTGAAACAAAACCTCATCAGTTGACTGTTGAATTATAAAATCACCCAAAGTTGTTGGGGAATGCAGAGACAACCCAAGAATCAGAAAAATTATACCAAAAATGTGTTTAGTAGTATTTTAATGGGTTGAAGAATGGATTTTTTTTTTTAATAAGAACAGGACCTAGTAAAACAAAAGAAAAAAAAAATAACATTTATAGGCAGTTACGAGTATCTAATAAATGAAACCGGAACAAAAGGGATTACCTACCAACCAATGAAGAAATCACAGTAAAAAAAAAAAAAAACTAATAAATGAATTCGGAACAAAAGGGATTACCGACCAACCGATGTAGAAATCGCGGAATCTTTGCGCAGCTTCTTTGTCAGCAATTGAGTCTGAAAATAGATAGATCCCAAAGGAATATACATTTATCCCAACCATTCCGCCTTGCAACTCCTGCATGCAGGTGCTTTTAGCATAAACCAGACCAAAGATGTACTGGTACAGAAAGAAACTGCCTCTATTGGTACTTACTGATTGGTATACAGAGGTAAATTATTCTATGACATCTACGGTAGGTGTTGAGCAATACAGGTAAATTATTGCTTTCAACACATCTTTCGCACACATACACACACAAAAAGGCACCTGGGAGAAGCCTCGACCACGAAATGGAGAATCTATATGCCTCCAGACCCGTATCTGCCATTAACTTCACATCTTCCTGAAATTCATTAGGAAATTTTTTAAAATTTACTTCATGCCAGTCAATTAATATCTCTATGTAGTAACCAAAATGTTAAACATACCATCTCTCAATTTGATTTCAAAATGTTTTTTGTAGTATTTTTTAGCATAGTAGGAAATATCGGCTAATACCAATCCAGATCGGCTAATACGTATTGGTATCGGCCGAGACCGATCTGATATCTTGCCGATATTCGCTGATTTTGTGTTTTATGTCCAATTTCTGCCATTCTAATCTGATTCTGATCATTATTAGTCTGAAAACTTGAACTTGTGATTGATTAAATAGAGTATAAACTATGCACATGCTAAAAACTTGTCACATTCATTGATTAAATAAAATATCAACTATCAACTATGCTGAAATAGAGAAATATGACTCCGTGATTAAAGATGTTAACAATCTTTCATTTGGATCTATAATGTCCTCTTTTTTTTTTTCCGGATAATAATATCTCAATTTTTATCATAATACAAACGACGATGAAGTAATGTTTATAGTTTTAATGATTGTATTATATTGTATTAGTGGATTATTTGATTGTAATCATTTATCTAAACATAAATTATTGACAAATTATTTTTTTATCAATTTTTTATCTTTTTTAGTGTAAAACAAGTTTTTGGCCAAAAAGTTCGATTTTCCGATCCAAATTGGTTGATACCGGCCGATACCCGATCCCGGATCAGTATCAGCCGGAACCAATCCCGATTCCGATACCGATATTTTCTACTATGCTATTTAGAGTTAATATATGGTTTACCAAGTTTAGACCAGTCGAGCAGTGACATCGAGATAGATAACATCAATGTATAATACTATAATTGATACAACCATTGGTAACTTAACATTTTAGCCTTTACCAGAATTTAACGGTATGATTATCATGATAATACCATTGTACCTTATATTTGTGATATCCGTCTGAAGCCACATCACCAGTACTGTTGTCTGCCATCTTTCCTGTATTGCAAAAGATACTACCACTGTAATTAGGGAATAAACGGATTTAATACAGACAGATAATGGCAAACCATATCCATATCTGTTTTTAAGTTTCAGATATGTATACAGATATGTATAAGAGGCATATATTTGAAGGAATAGGATACAACTCGGATATTAAACAAATGCAAATACATACATTAAAAGAATATGTATACAACTCGGATATTAAAATGCAATTATCACACATTTCACAAAAAAATACATTAAATATATATGCTTTCAAAAGGTTAATTAACAATGTAATATTTCCCCAACAAATAAATAATAAATCTTAAAAGAAGACAAAATGTGACTAAATGTAATTGAGTTATTAGATCTAAGAATTATTAATTTGATTGACAACAAAATTTTATATTAGATCCAAAAGCTCAAATTAAGGTACTACATGGATCTCTAAAATGGATATCCAGATATAAAATAAAAAACATAAATGAATATTTATAGGTATTTGTCTCCGTATACAAAGTCACTTCCGAATTGTAAACCGTATATGTTAATTAGCAAATATCTGTCAAATAGCCAGAAAAGAATCCAAATACAAACGGATATATATATTCGATCAGCAAACATCCCTAATTGTAAGTTTGTAACTGCTAAATGAAGTAGCGTACTTATATGCATAATCCATGAGATATTTTTTTCATCAGTATTATACAGATATTTTTCTTAAGAGAACTTATATCCGAACCCCATAAAACTATTAAAATTAATTCATTGTTCACCCTCGTAGTTAAATTTGTGTTCAATGGCTGTGATTATTGTATTGATATGTACAGCTTTGATATGGTACTTGACCCTCATTCAAAAAAATTTAGCTGGGAACTATTTATACGTTTTAGCTAGAGATAGTGGTAAATAGAGAGAGAGAGAGAGAGAGAGAGAGAGAGAGACCAGCATGAGCAAAAGTATCCCAGATGGAGGGAGTTCTCCCATCCTCAGCTGCAGCTCCCTCCACCTACACAATAAAAAAAGATCGAGGGTCTATGAGAAAAAATTAGGAAAGTTCAACTAATGTAAAAACATGTCAATTTAGCAATAAGATATTGTAATAAATAAATATTGGCTTACCTAAAAAGTTGTATGCTAAGCAAAGAAAGAAGTTACTAAATCTGGAAACTTTGGAAATGTTCAATTTTCAGCTTAACAACTTTTCTCACTGTGGTTTGTAATATTGAGGTTTGTAGTATAAAATTGAGTAAGACTCTGCTAATATGCATGTGACATATCGATTTGTGCTCTGGATTGATATCTCTACATTTAATGTTCAAATAGTCGGATTGATCCGAACTGTTAAACATGATCTCCATGTTAATTTTTCATAGTAAAATAATAGAGATATGACTGAAAAATCACTGATTGATCCGTAACATGTATATTACCATAGTTTCCCTCATAAGAAATAGAGATATGAATCCAAATCAACGATCGATCCGTAACATGTATATTACTGTTGTTTTACTCATAGTAGGAAATATCGGTCGATACGTATCGGCATCGGCCTACTCCAATCCGATCTTGAGTCGATCCTCATGTAGCAAATTATAAAGAAAAAGAAAAAAAAAAAACCTTGATCCTGAGCCGATACCGATCTGATACTCCGATTCCGTATCGGTATCGACCGAGACGGATCTCGATCCTAATACCGATAATTCCTACTATGGTTTTACTCATAAGAAATTACTTGTTGTGAGATTTCTACTTAGTACTTTCTACGGAACATCATGGGTAAAATTAAAAACTGAATACAGCTTCAACATAGGATCAAAAATTCACACCTTGCTATCAAAAAGTTCGGGAAAAAAAAATAGACAAATTATGAAAACCTGATAGGCGGAGGTAGCAGAGCCAAAGACAAAATCAGAAGGGAAATGAGACCTAGTGAACTCCAAGCCAACCGCTCTCTGCAGTACAACCAAACAAAACAATACTGCGATGAACAGGCGCGCTCTTACGCCTTCCATCTTTAGGGAAACTCTAGAGAGAGAGAGCAAAAGCTTTTGATTGCTGTTGAGATTGATAATTAAGGCGGGTGGGGTGGAAATAATGCATTTGAGTAGGGGACAGTTAGCTATATATTAAGCCATCAATATGCCTACAGAATTCTCTTTTAGAAAAAGCAAACAAAAAGAAAGCGATTGATACAGACAGGTATAACTTATTCCAACCATATATACTGTGATTGATATGACTGCGAGCTCCTCTCAAGAAAACAAAAAAACCGTGATTTTTATTTATAAGAAAATTGAAAAACAAAGTATTAAAAATGCGAATGAGTCAGTGAAAATTTTAAAAACAGGAAGGGGTACACGACTCATGGCGTCTCTAAGGGACGCCATACCAAATTCAAGTCCGATGAAAAAACAAATTGAAAAACCAGGAACGCCATAGCATACCCCAGCCCAAGAATTTCAGCAAAAAATATAATTAAATTTCAGGGACGCCATGGCATATCTAGTCCCATATACAAATCTCACAAAAGCTCTTTTTTCAGCTGAAAAATGCCAAGTAAAGTTTCATTTTCAGCTTTTGTATATGGGACTGGATATGCCATGGCATCCTTGGAATTTAATTAATATTTTTTTGTGATGAAATTATTGGGCTAGGGTATGCCACGGCGTTCCTGGTTTTTCAAAAAAAAAAAAATTTCGTTGGACTTGAATTTGGTGTGGCGTCCCTCAGGGACGCCATCAATCGTGTACCCCTTCCTATTTTTAAAATTTTCACAGATCCATTCTTGTTTTTAATATTTTGTTTTTCAATTTTCTTATATATAAAAATTGCAGAAAAAAAAGTCACAGATATTTGATGCATACAAGTATAATAGACTTCACCATACCAAAAGTTTGTATCGTCTCAACCATAGTGACAAATGAATAGTTCGGATTCAGGGTCAAAAAAAGAAGCAAAAAAAAAAAAATCCAAATTTTTGTTTCTAAAAAATAATAAAAAAAATCCATATTTTTCTTGCGAATAATTTGTGACACGCGTTTTATTTGCAAATAAAACTTATTATATATTTTTTTACATTTTATTTGGAGTTCGGTTTGGAAACGTCAAAAAAATAAATAAAACATAAATAATTCGAGAATTAAATGCAAATTATGTGATTATGGTCTCAGCTACCGCACAAGTGGAGTCCACAATTTTATGGTTCATATTTACTCTCATTTAGATCAAAATCAATTTAGTGTCTATTTAGAAATAGAGAGTTCGCTTTAAGATTTGTGTCATGTTAGAATGGTCTGAATTTAGTAATTGAATATACAGTATCGGAATTTATCCGAATTCTCATACTAAGAAATGTGAATTCAAACAATGCAATATTTCACCGTGTCAAATGCGATATGAGTCGTCTGTTTTAATCAGCACAGAGTCTTTAAGCAAATTCTTATATTTTAAATAGACACTGAATTAATTTTGATCTGCTATAGAGTATTCCAGCAATAGTGTAGGAAATATAATAGTCAAATCAAAATTAATTTGACACTTATTTGAATTAAGGGAGATCTGTTTCGAGATGTAATGGTGGAGCTGTTTTAAATTAATGGGTCAATTGATTTTTATTTTTGTTTTAAAATTTTAATTTACTAATATTTTATTTTTTATATAGTTTGGACAGGGAGGGATCTAGTATTTTTGTTGGAGTAAAAAATATCGAATTAGATTTAAACTCGTTAACTAATTAATTAGATACTCAATAAAAAATAATATTTTAACTTATATTTTCTAATACTCTATATAACTTGTAATTTTTTATTTTCTAACCTATAATTCTAATTATCAATTATAATTCAAGAAATTTATTTTAATTTTAATCCTAAATTTAATCCAAATTACAAATCAAACATAAAAAAGAGAGTCAAAACAATTTTCAGGGGGAGAGGGGCAATGTCGATCGGAACGCTCCGATCTCCACTAAAACTCAAAATCCGGGGAGCGGAGCAGGGGGGGGGGACATGTGGATTGACAGCTAATTTGGAGTAAAATATTATGGGTAGTGTAAAATTGATTCCATCCGAGTCAAAAAAAAATTATATAATTGATTCTATTTAAGTTTAATCCCCACAACTTAAAAAGCTGCCTTTGTTTCTCTTGAGATTTTTGTCAAATTATAGCGAACGATGCTCATTTTAATTATATGATCACACTGGACTTGAACCCTATGAGATCCTCATCGGACACCGGATGAGTCCATGTCTTCTAAGGTAGCAAAATATTTTTGTTTAGATCCCGATCGCTCGATCAGAATATAGGTCAATCTAGTCCGATCGAGATGAATTGCCCAGAACTCTTTAATATTCGTGCAAATTATAATTGAACGTTCCGAATCTAAACAGAAATATTATGTTACTTTAGGTGATACCAATTCACACTTGACACATATAGGTGTTGCCACGTTACAGGCAAAATTGGATAGGAAGTTGGATATCCAGTTGATAAGACTGCTTTGATTAGAGTTAACCGTCCTTCATAGGATAGAAAGTTGGATATATATCCAGCCTTCCATTCTCCTCTGTATCGTCGCCAGTATGAGTTGGAATAGTATTTTTGTAGTTTCTTGACCATCAGCAGAAGATTATTCCTGATAGCTTATGCCTTAAATATCATTTATTATAAGCTGCTTAGATTCTACCAGTAATCTTATTATTTTGATTAACTTCCTCAAATTGTAGGATCGAACACAAATAGGTCGAAAGGAGAAAGAAGGAAAATAGAGCAAGTGAGAGGGAGGAAGGGGGAGAAAAATATTGGAGTCCACACAAAGACATTTTTGTTAATAATTTTAGAGCATAGATAATTTGTTTGATGTTTTTTTTTTTTTAATAGTAGAGAATTCCACTGATTTCTTATAGAAAGAATACCTGACAGAGTACCTAAAATAGATATCAAAATAAATATCATAAATCTTACATCAATCCATCTAAGTTCATACAAATAACATTTATTATAACCAAAAGAACAACACAACCAAAAGACATCTACCAAATATGATAACAACAAACAACAAAATGCAACAAAAGATAGTATTTAATCAACTTCATCCCAATTCACCTCCTCTTCGTCATTCTATTCTTCTCCAGACATTGGATTTCGAAGATTGCTAGCTCTAGAATCCAGAGTATGGATAATAAAAGATCCACTACCTGTGTTGTATTTAGACTGCTTTCCTCCTCCTCCAGAATAGACCTGGTAGATCCTTAACATTAGAGAGAAGTATAAGACTTAATTTAAGATATGAGTTACCATTTCTAGATTGCCACCACAAAGAACATAATGAAATAATTTTGGTACCACTTGCCTTAATAAAGAGAGGATGAGAATCTCTGAAACAAATGATATTCCTCTAACCAAATTGTCCATAAGGCAGCTCCTCTAATTAATTTCACTAATAATATATATTTTAAAGATATGGATCAAGGTTCTAAATAGCGTTTATTGCATCATAGTGAGAAGTCTACAAAAAAAAACTATAAAGAATAGTGTCACTATAGCAAAAACTATGCTACATAACTTTTTTTATTTTTATAAAAATTATATCATATATTTATATTAAATATCAACATTATCTCAGTCTCATAGAACAATAAATAACATAAAATTGATTAAAAAATTATAATATTCATATTGAACTAATACAAAGTTGAAATTACGACTCAAAATATCCATGGTAATACTAATATCATAAATTATCAATCTTTTTCTATTTAAAATATATTCAACATCATGGCATAATCTATCTTTTTCTATTTAAATTTCAAATAACCTAGATATCATGGCATAATTAGCTATTTTAATTCGAATGTTTAAAAATTTCACATGTAGACGCATCACACATAAGGTAGGCGAGTTTTAACGGTTCGGATTTGTCATTTGAAATTGATTTGATGGGTTTTAGAGTCAAGCTTACTAAACACTTTGGTGAGCTTAAGAGCACCCTAGTTCTACTCTTAGAATATTAGATGAACTGTATTTATATAATTATATTTTAATTTCATAGAAGGAAAAAAAATTAGAATCGAAAAAAAAAAATTGGTTATTTAGAAATTCTTTATGGCATATGCACAGTAAACGGTATGGTATCTAAAATATTCTTTCAGATTTCATAAGGAAACTAAATAAGTCGGTTTATTTTATATGAATTTGCAATTCATCTAATATTATGTATTATATAATAAAAAAATTCTGATATGCACTTTTTTCTGAGCTGTTTATTCGATGAGAAATTCGGGATTGGTCGTCTCCTATTGAAAGAATTTATTACTGGGGCCTAGACACATCTCAGCTGTTTAAGTTTGGTCAAAATAAATAACACTAGTGGAAAAACATGAATCAAGATCGGCCTATTTGGATCGGTTATATGAAACAACCGATACTAATACCTATCTGGATTGGTTTTCTGAACAAAACCGATCCTAAAAACTAGTTAGATCGGATTTTATAAAACCGATCCTGATACTATCAGGATCCGTTATTCTAAAAAACCGATCCCAATAGTTTACCTATTAGGATCGGTTGTTTAGAAAAACCGATCCTGATAGTATCAGGATCAGTTGTTCTAAACAACCGATCCTAATAGTTTAATTATTAGGATCGGTTTTATTGCTAAAAACCGATCCCGATAGTATCTGGATCGGTTTTTAGCAATAAAACCGATCCAGATAGTTTTTTTTCTTTTATTTGAAAAATCTTTTCATATGGTTATGTTTAAATAAATATAAAAAATTACATATTAGAAATATAAGTTAATTATTTAATAGAAATTTTATTTAATTTTCAAATTCTACTTAAATAATATTAATGCAATTTTGATGAAAATTAATGTAATTTATATTATTAAAATTTATGTGATCATGTAGAGTTGATTTTTGCCGAACCAACTTTAAAAAAAAAAAGTATCAAGATCGGTTTTTTATAAAAAACCGATCCTAATACTTTATATGAGAAACATCGCTGAACCCCACTCATATTGATGGTCTATCAACCATCAAACGGCTACCATTTATTTTCTTTTCTGTTTGGTAATGCATGTAGACGGATAAATATTAAGAAAAATGTGAAAAATATAAAAATTATTTATTTGTTTTTGTATGGCCAAATCAAGTCTACCATGATCAATTTTTTACAATTTTATTATTATTAATGGCATCAAATTGTTAAATGGAATGCAGACCGTTCATTTCTGCATGATCATCCAACGGTGGGTCTGTAATTAAATAACATGTAATAATTTTTAAAATGATCAAGATATAACATGGAACATTAATAACGTAAAAGTGCCGAAGGCCCGACAACTGTAAGTCTTGATCCAACGTAAACTATTTACGACCGTGCGATGTTGCTATATTGTTTTGCTTTGATGAACTAGTAAATGAATCCCGAATTGTATCAAATTTTATAATAGTGAAATTAATATGACATTCTTTCATTTTAATGGTTCCGATCGACCAAATGCTAATGTTCGTATTCGTTCCTTCACAACCCCACACAACAAGCAAGTCC
>JARJHM010001499.1:0-24284 GCA_033356055.1 Carex pumila | reverse complement strand
ATATAATTTTACCTGTGTACACATAACTTATAAAAAAATAAATAACCTCTTCTACAATTCCATACACTAATAATGTTTAACATAATTTAATTTTTTATGGAGAAAATTAAAAATTTAACAGACATCTGCGATTACAATAAATATCATATTAGTGATTTAATACGCTGGTTAATTAACTCAAACTTTGAAATATTGAATAAATTAATCTAATAATTATTAAAAAGTTCATTTTCCACAAAAGAATTCATATCAACTTAAGGGAACAAACTATTTCTCTTTGGATCTAGATCGTCCAATCAGAATCTACACGATTATTAAAGCAGGTCTCGTGCATTCCACTTGCTGGCTTGGCTTGAATTCTGATCGGACGATCATGGTCCAAACAAAAATATTATGTTACCACAGAGGATATGGATTCATTCTTTTCCTGTTATACATTGTTTAGTTGAATTAAATACCTACATGCTTTAATAATAATAAAAAAATCAAGTCAAAGATGGTTTTATTTATTTTTTTACATGGTTTTGGCAAGTTGGAAATCCAAAAGACATGTTATTCTTCTATATAAGCCCTTCAATTTTTTTTGTATTATCATAGAGGGAGCTAATACATATAAAATAAAAAAATTCTATGTATATAATAATAAATTTCTGAAAACCATGGGGTTTACTTAGCCACCCCTGCAATGTACTACCTTCCGCCCCTGGATAGTAGTACAGAAATTTTTGTTGATAGGCTCCGTACTGCACGCCATTGTTTAACTGCTAAATTATGTTTTGTTGGTATAGCTAGCATACGTGTGCCGAGTGATGTAGATATATCCATGGTTCTGAAACTCAAAATCAGAATCAGATGAATCGGTTAAAATCAGAATAATCCGATCGAAAACTTGGATTTTTTTGGCTGAAGTTTTTGTTATAAAAAATAGGAAAATATTGATAACAAAATTTAATTTTAAATTAGTCATTCGTTTTCAGTTAGTCATATGCATATATACTTTTTTGGCATAGGCATGTAAATTTTTTTACTATCAAATTAATTATTAGTTTTCAATTTTGAAAGTCACTATCTGAAAAATAATTAAAAATAGTAAGTCAATTAAATAGGAAAAATGCCTCTCACAAATAGGTGAAAATTAAAATTATAATGTTAATCTTAAGAAAATATATATAGAAGGGAAAAAAAAGTAGATAGAAAATATGGAAAAGAAATTCAAACGCAAACGTCAAATATGCAAAAACAGTGAAAAAAATTTAGACTAATGGGACCCAAAATGGAGAGCAGAAAGAAATGTGTGAGATAGCCCCGATTCGCAGATAACTCGTCCGAGTCAACCTGATTCAACCGAGTTCTGATGAAAAAATCAGATGGGCGGGAAACTTGGTTCGGACCCAACCGATACTGTTCTAACTCGGACTCGGCCTCGGCCGATTTTCCAATCCATGTATATATCTACAACAATATTTTGAGTTGAGCAACGTTGGGGTGAGAGAAATATTTAAAATAACTGTTTGGATCTTCTTTTATTGATACCTCATTAACTGTGTACAGTTTCATTGCTGTAAACTTAATCTTGAAGTAAAAGGTAAAAAACCTGGTTGGCCTTTGACATTACTTGGTTATTATTTATTAAAACAAATATTTCTAACTGGTTGATTATTTTCTCTCTTTGACATTACTAGGTTATTATTTATTACAAGTTTTCAAGTTCGAACTCATGAATAAAGATAAATTAAATTTTTTTAATCAGTTTAATTAATCAAATTAGCTTCAAAATTTCTCTCTATTTAATTGTGGATGAAAGTTTTATTTTTAATGAAGTTTTGCAGGGAATAAATAGGCTGAATAGACAAAATTTGCGAAATCAGACTATTAATGAAAATGGAGAAGGCGGTGGTTGGGTTGATTAAGGAAAGACACACACAACTGGTACTGCTGGAAGAAGATATATGGAGACAAAAGGGCAAAAATCTTGTGGTTCATTAATAGGCACAACATCACCAGAAATGCCAAGGATCCACCGGTTAACGCTATATGGCTAACAAATTGACCTCACACATGTACAAAGGCCATTGACAGTGGAGTACACGCTGTACTCCAGACAATTCTGAATCAACACGCGACACTGTGCCCATTGAATTTCATCCTATACAACGTTATATATATCTAGTTCTGTGAAACATTGACAAACATCAAAATATTTATTTTTAAATCTTTTTGTTACAAATAATTTCTTGCCTAAAAATCGAAAGAATCTTTTTCTAAAGTTAAAGTTAATTTCAATTTCTTTCAGACAGAACCAGAACATTATACATACTGAGCACACTTACTATCTCACGAAATGACATATGAATGCAACAAAGAGATGCATATATAAAGAAGCTTCTGTTTGCATAATTACTTCAAATTTTGGAGATGATAGAATTTCTAACAAATTATTTCTATCAGGTACAATCCTTAACCTTTATGCATTAAAAGATACTAAAGTTCATGCAAATATTCTTATGTAAAATAAAATTTATTTGATATTATAATTGAAAATTACTTTTGGAAGGTAAAAAGGAGGAATGGTTAGAGAGGTAAGAAGAAGATCATGTATATGTACCGGGTACTGATTCAATATAGAGAGGGAGTCCCTAGAGAGAAATTTTTAAAGAGTTATTAAATCTGGTGTGTTAATGTGATGAGACTGGGCTGGGCCAAAAATACAACAAGACTTCTTTTATACGTACGTAATAAGTACCTTACAAAATAGAACTAAAAAGAGATGTACCTTTGAATGAGCTCTTCAAGGCATTTCTCAGCTTTGTCCTCTATTGTTCCAACTCCATCATTCGGTATGAATCCTTCGGCCATCCACATTCTTGTAATGTGCTGTCCTGAAATCTTATAATCTTTGGGAAATGCAGCAAAATAAAGAAAACAATATTTGAGATATTGAGGCAACTCTTCATAACTCTTGGCAAGGACCTGCGAGCACTGTTTCCCATCTTTGTCGTGCCAATCTATGGCAATATTTGAGATATATGGTTTTGTGTTGCGATCTGCTGCTTTGGCAACATCAAGCGATCTGGTGGTAATGATCACGCGGCTCGCATTGTACATATCGGGTAATGCCTTTTTTAACTGCCCCCAAAGATTAATGTCCCACACATCATCTAAAATAATTAAGTATCTCTTGCCTTCGAAGAAGTATTTCTTTAGCTTCACTGGTAAATCCTTATCTGTTACGGGTGGATTTTTGTTTCTCATGTGAGGTTTAACTTTGTAAAGAATTTCTCTCAAGATATCATTTTCATTGTACGTTTGAGAAATGGACTGCCATGCGCGACAATCAAATTGTCCCTCCAATTTATCACTGTTTTTAGAAGAAGAAAAAATGTGTTACATCAAGGAAAAATAAGGAACAGAATATTTGGAGTACATGATTGAGTACTAGTATTCTTAAGAAGATCTGGACCACATTTTGTAACAAATATATTGTGAAGAGAAGACTCTTTCAAGTTTGATCCACGTCTTTGTGCCTAATTTACCATCTTGTAAATTCTATTAACCAAAATAGAGAGACTAATTTTGACTAAGCTTACAAATTAGCAGTGATTATTTATCTCACAAATTATCAGAACTACATATATTGGGTGTATTTGAGTAACATTTATATTCATGTATGCAAATCATCATAATTTAGTTTCACGATTCACTTAAATTTCTATACGATTCCATTAAATAATCCATTGTCATGAATTTAACTCATATAGTATATACGTTTCGGTTAAATTACTAGGTTTGCTCTAGGTAATTGATTACTAATAATACATAATAATATTTTTCTGAGAATTGAATATCATTACTTGTTGAGAAAGAACAACAATCTAAATTTGGACAGTTGAGTTCTTCACAACTAGTTGGTTTGGAATTTAGCAATTTTCTTGTTATAGATTAATTGTTCCACAAAAATTTACCCGCTTTTTATATAAATAAATAAAACGTTCAAAAGAAAGGACATGCACCTGTTGTATACTTTTTGTGCCAGGGTTGTCTTCCCAAGGCCGCCAATACCCACAATCGAGAGCACTGTGCGCCTTGAAATACTGCTATCAAGCAGCTGCTCGATAATCTTTGCCTGGTCATCCTCAAGGCCAACAACTTCTGGATCATCAACATCGTCACAATGTTCTGGATCAATAGTACCAAGATCCTCAATTATCAAGTCGGATCGGCGCCGGTAAAGCCAATCAAGTTCCTCTATGATTTTTTCGAGCTTGTCATGCAGGCTGAGCTTGTATGCTTTATATTTTCTTTTGACTTCTTTGGTAATAGTTCTGACGAACCCGTCGGAACTTTCTGCACAGTTTTCTTCAATATTATCATGGATTGTATCAATTAAAGTATCTATTCTGTTGGCAATTTCTCTGACCTGGTTCAGCCACTCTGTTACCACATTATTTCTGTTACACTCGGAATCAATATCTCTGAGCAGTGCTTGGATCAAGCAAAGCTCCTTTTGCACCTCTTTGATCTGCCCACGCACAGCCTGCACTTCCCGAACTGTCTCAAACAAGACAGCAGCAAGCTTTTCCAGCACAGGGGTCACAGCTTCTGCCATGTATTTCTGATTGTGGGAATGTTGAGAATAATGAAAATTAGGATTCAATACCAAAAAATAAAATCCCAATACTGGTACAGATCAAATACCAGTAAAACCGAAAAACATGCCTCAACTTGATTTCTCAAAACTAACAAAGAAATTAAAGGAATACCTTTCCCCAATCTCAGATCCGTTGCTCTCCTCTCTAATCTCCTCGACTTTGTAACAGTAATGACCACGAAGAAAGTAGAAAAGCTGACGACTAGCTGTGAGTGGGGCACGAAGCTCTGGTACTCGCCGTGACTAACAATCCTAAGCTCGTAGGTCGAACACACCAAAACCCCAACTCCAAAAAAAAGTAAGGAGCTATCACTAGTGGAGAGGTACTTTTGTGCTGCGGTGTGAACGGGTTGAATCCAACGCAACATCCACTACCGATCCGAACTCGGATGAAATGAGACAACTCTTACAGCAGCTCACTGTGTTGCTTCAGAAAAATTCTCAAAAGAATTCTGCCCGATTTTTTTATATATATCCAAAACTTAAATCAAATTACAAAAAATAACCAAAGCACCGTTGAAATTCGATTTTTACCCAATCCGGTTATCCAATAACCGGATTTTATAGAAATGTCTGGTTAACCACTCCCCAGACTCAAAATGCACAAATCCGGTTAATCATTAACCGGATTTGTGCATTTTGCCTTTTTTTTTTTTTTTTTTGAAAACAGAAATTTTTTATTTCTATTTTTTGTATTAAAATATTAGAAATATTGAATATATTTCTTTAAAAATAGATAGAATACAATATAATTTGATTTATTAGAAAGACTGCAACAAATAACCCGGATCAATATTTTTCAGATCGGATTTTTCGTGGCTGTAAGAAAAATTAATATATTTCTTTATGTGTTATTGAAAAAAAATAAAAATAATTAGATTCCGAGTTATTGATCCCGGTTCAAAAGTCACTTCTAGGTAATCCAGAAAATATTGTGACCTTTCTAGTACATTTAATTTATAAAAAGTTTTATCTATTTTGAGAATTCTTTTTGAAAAACAATAATTAAATAAAATAAAGTTTTTGATTTTTTTCAAAAATAGATACAACTTTTTATAAATTAAATGTACTAGAAAGGTCACAATATTTTCTGAATTAATTAGAAGTGACTTTTGAACCGAGATCAATAACTCAGAATCTAATTATTTTTATTTTTTTCCAATAACAATTAAAGAAATATATTAATTTTTCTTACAGTCGCGAAAAATCTGATCTGAAAAATATTGATCCGGATTATTTGTTGCAGTCTTTCTAATAAATCAAATTATATTGTATTCTATCTGTTTTCAAAGAAATATATTCAATATTTCTAATATTTCAATACAAAAAAAAAATTATGTTTTCAAAAAAAAAAAAAAAAAAAAAGGCAAAATGCACAAATCCGGTTAACCAGATTTGTGCATTTTGAGTCCGGGGAGTGGTTAACCGGACATTTCTATAAAATCCGGTTATTGGATAACTGGATTGGGTAAAAATCGAATTTCAACGGTGCTTCGGTTATTTTTTGTAATTTGATTTAAGTTTTGGATATATATAAAAAACATCGGGAATTCTGCTATGGCCATAGTGATAAATGAATTATTTGGATCGGTTAGGTGAGGTCACAAATTCGTGATTCAAGAATAATTCAGATATAATTTGGGAATGATTCAGAATTATCCGGACCATAGATCTAAGTTCTGCGAAAGAGCAAAAAAAAAAACAAAAAATAATGTTCTGAAAAAATGAGAGAAAAATTCATGAATAATTCGTAAAATTTAGGAAAAAATTTGTAAAATTCGCTAATTATTCGGGTTTAATTCTATCAAAGTTCGGTTAATCGAATAATTTAGCGTTCAGTTCGGCATAACCAAAAAAAGAATTATTCGCGAATAATTGGCAAATCTTCTGACTATGTGTATGGCTGCCAATTTAGTATATAATTCTTAAAAAATTGAATGGATTTTAGATTCTGTGGCAACTGACCATATGACCGGAAATAGAATTTTATTAACTATTTTTTTTAAAATACGAAACCAAACGATTTGTTACCGTTGCAAATGGCGCCAAAATGGAAATCCTTGAAGAGAGCTCAATAAATATTTTCTCAAAAAAAATTCCAAATGTCTTGTATATAAATGATTGTGCATCAAATTTATTATCCATTAATAAAATCACAAGAGACTTAAATTGTGAGCTCATATTTCATCAATTATTTTTTTAAAAAAGTATTCAGGTACGGCTGCCAACTTTCAAAAATTTTAAATGTACCATTTTCTAAAAAAAAAAAATCACGATTCCTGTAGAATTATAAATATACTACATCCACTTTTAGAGGATGCAAAGCTAATTACCGGGGACCGCATCCACTAGATGCCGCCCTATTTTTATTTTTTTCCTCAAAGTTTGAGATTTTGATCTCAGATGAAACAAATTCATATTGATTATAATATATAATGTATTATTTTATTTTATAGATAATTTTCACCGAAATATTTAGAAGTTTATTAGCCGATAGCCCTAAATTATTTTTTCTACAAAAAAGTCCAATAACATATATATTATTTTATTTTATTTTTATTTTCACCGAAGAGCCTAAAAATTTATTTGCCGATAGCCCTTAATTAATTTTTATTATAGAGTAATCCAATAACATATCTATTATTTTATTTTATGGTTATTTTTCACGAAGACCCAAGAAGTTTATTCGCTGATATCCCTAAATTAATTTTATTAAAAAGAAGATTAATAAAATATATATTATTTTATTTTGTATTATTTTTCACTTAAAATACTAGAAGCTAGTTCAATCGCCGATATCCTAAATTAAACTTCTACGGATATTGATGAATAAACTTCTAGGGTCTTCGGTGAAAAATAACCATAAAATAAAATAATAGATATGTTATTGGATTACTCTATAATAAAAATTAATTAAGGGCTATCGGCAAATAAATTTTTAGGCTCTTCGGTGAAAATAAAAATAAAATAAAATAATATATATGTTATTGGACTTTTTGTTTGACATTCACACAAAATAAAAATAAATATATTTAAATGAAAATAAAAGACAAATGAAAAAAATAAATAAACTTCACCCGTTACTTTGAGGAAGAGATAAATTACACAAATAATCAATCCAATAATTTAGATCAGAAACATTATAAATATATTAGGCAACTGTCACCATATATCCTAGACAATTATGAGTATCATTTAAAAAAAATATGAGTCAGATTTCTAATTTATAAATACAAATTGCACATTTCTATAAGATCAATTCAAGCACGTACAATTATTAAAGCAGATCAGACGGTTATGGAACCATCCGTAATATTAACAAAAATCACGCCGGACGAATCTAAGTCTATAAATTAAAATATTTTGTTGTTATTACGAATAATTATACAATTAGCTTTCTTATAAAATAAAATTATATTATGATAATTTATTTATCTCACAATTTCAAATGTTTAGTTCTGTCTCTAAATTCACAGTAGATCTATATGTGTATATATTGTTTAATTAAAATTTATTGAAAGCAATCAATATGTGCAATAGCAAAAACATCACCTCCCATTAAAAATAAAAAATCAATATGTGCAACATTCAGTGAAGCCAAATTTGATCCACTTTGCTCACTTTTTTCAAATCCTGACGTTTTAAATTTATCACTATCAATGGACTAACAAAAAAAAGGTGACACCACATGAGATGCTCAGACGCACCAAATGATATAGAATTCATTATAATATGTAAATCCGAGACACTAGCACTATCCCTCTCCACTCATTTATACCTTTATTATATTATTTTATTATTTTTATATAAAGTCTATATATTTTGTAAAACAATCATGTTAGGAATGCACAAAAAATTCGTAGTTCGTGATTCAATTTGAGTTTGATTTAAAAAAAGTTCGCTATTAATTCGATTCGAAATTAGTGTGTTCTGAAACAAATCAAACCAGTTCAATTCGAATCTTATTCAAATTAAACTCAAACTGGGTATAATTCATTCGAAATTGATTCGCAAACTATTTAAGTTCGAATCTCAAATAATGCAACTAATGAATTCAACAGTCAATTTTTTAATAATGTAGGAACCAAACTTATATCAGAGCTCAAAATTGTTAATATAATGATAACTTATAATAAGAAAATTGTTTTAGCAGAGTAACAAATTAACAATGAAATAAGTATCATTTATTTGACTAGGTCCATGCTGTGATTTTAATCAATCCAACAGCGTAAAATGTAAGGGAATCTTAAGCTGGCTCATAATTCATCAGTGTTAAGTCGTAAAAGTTAAAATAAAACTGTGTGAATTTTGTTTCACGAGAAGAAAACTATTGTATAAACTATCGGTATAACTAGGGCTGCCTAAAAAAATTGTAGTTCATAATTCGATTGACTTCAATTCAAAAAATTTGTAGTTTGTAATTAATTCGATTCGAAATTAGTTCGTTTTGAAACAAATCAAACCAATTCAGTTTGAATTTTATTCAAGTTCAAACTCAAACTAGGGTAAATTCAATTTGGTTTGATTCGTTTGCAGCCCTAATCATGTACGTAAAAAAAAATGTTGTTATTTGAGATCTGAGAAAAATAAACTTCACCTGTTACTTTGAGGAAGAGATAAATTGCACAAATAATCAATCCAATAATTCAGATCAGAACATTATAAATAAATATATTAGGCACCTGGCACCATATATCTTAGACAATTATGAGCACATTCTATAGAAAAAATATGAGTCAGATTTCTATTTTATAAGTACAAGTTGCACATCTTCTCGAAAATGTACCATATATAAATACAAGTTGCAACTTAAATAATAAAAAAGTACAATAATGGAGGACAGTAGGTGAGAACATTCAATACTGAGACAGAATATAATTAGACGGCTCGTTTCTAGATAAAATTTGATCTGACGATTATCTCCAGTTTGCATGATCACTTTGTCCAGTGTTTGATGTTTCATTTTAGTTTGATATTATTAATATATTTTTATAGTTTATGGCATTTGACGATTATTGACCATATAAAACAATGGTCCTCGTTACATGTTTCTACTAAGAGGTTGCTCACTACTACAAAAATAATATTTACTATCAGTTATATACTAATGGTTTTATAGTGAACTGCAGATATACCACAATTATCTTCTGTTATCTCTAAAAAAACCGGTGCAAAAAAAAAATTGTACTTATTGCACCGGTTTTATATATAAACTGACATTCATCATTGGTTTTCAGTAAATAACCAGTGTAAAAATATAAGATTATTTTCAAATTTTAAAGAAAACCGGTACAAATTATTTTGCATTGTTAGACATTTAATTACCATTGACCCACGTAAAATATTGTTTTGTGTTTAGTACTTTAGTGTTGCACACTTTATTTTGCAATTTGTTAAATTAACACAATATTATTTATCATTTGCTAATTTTTTTATGCAAACATATTTTATTTTGAAACCATGGTATAATGAACGAATTTCAATTTTCAAATTTTATTAATAATATTGTTCATCAGTTTATATATAAAAAAGACAACGTTATAAAATTGTATGCTCCGGTTTTAATTTAATAACCGGTGTTAATTTGTTTGAAATGGGAAATATCCCAATTGCATCTCTCTGTCTCTCTCTCTCTCTTTTCTTTACTATTTTGTAAATTCAAAAAGAAAAAAAAATGTTGCACAATTAGTGTAGAGTGATTTTGAGCTTTTGATATTGTTTTATTTAAAGTGGAAAGAAGTTGCACAATTAGTATGGAAACTGCTTTTAGCTCAGATCTAACTTGCACCAATTAATTAATGGAAACAAATATTATCTTTTCTGGTGCAAAAAGCAATTGCAAACCACCTGTCATCCATTATAATTGAAAATAAAGTTTATTTGTTTATACAAATTTGGGGTCATTTTCCAGCCAAGAAGGTTCATACCGCATTTTGAATTGTGGAAAGATATATTGTGGATTGCTGAATTCATAGAACCGTGGAGGACAACTGGTTTGGGGTCAAGTCGTCCCCTTTTAATTTTAATTTTCTATTTATTTGCGGTTGTTATATATAGTGGAAGAAGATATAATTATGTGATAAAATCTTTCAGTAGTTAATTAATAGTCTATATTTGGAGGGTTTCACTTCTCGTCTCTAGTGTTGGGCGGCAGTTAGGATGTTTTTAAATCGCTAAAAATCAAATTAAAATTCTTGCTTTCGCACTGCAATATCAATAATAAATTATAATTAAAAAGAAGAGGCCCTATAATGTAAGACGTGTCTCAATCAATTTTGCAGGTGGAAAATTAACTCCCCCTTCCACCAAATCTTTCAATTAAAAATTAGTCATTTTCATTTCATGTTTCGTAGAAGCTTCCAATTAAGATATGGGTGCAGATATATAGAGTACTAAAAATGTGTTGTGTCATGATTAAATTTGAAAGGATGATTACAACACGTTGGTCACGTCGTGATCAAGGTACGACGTGATCACACGTACTGATCACGTTTGGTCCTAATTATACACAACTCATATGACAACGTGCCATACTGTACTTGTAACTAGATCTTTTGCGGATCATGCCGTGTCATGACTAGATACTTTATTATGAAATTGAAAGTGCATATGAGAAGAGAAGAAATAACAAAGAAGTATACTTCACAGAAAAGTTGCCAAGCACCATGCCCGTGCATTTAATTGCCACAGCAACAAATTGGAATTCAGATTTTTTTTTTCTTAATATTTAAAAGAGATTCAGATTCTGGAAATTATGCGCTCCGTTTATCCGAATCCAGATTATAATTGGGTGAAATTATCCTTATTCGAATTTGTATATTTTCTAAGTAATTCAAAAAAATTCAGAACTGGATCCGGATTATAATTGGGTGAAATTATCCTTATTTGAATTCGTATGCACAGCATTAGCTAGTTATTTATAGAGTGAGGTTACAGTGCTATGTATAGTGCACTTTGGTCTGTATAATGAATGTATATATTTTTATTTTCAAAGTTCAAACATTCAATCCGTACCACTTAATATGATCTCTAGACCATCAAAAAGTATGATTTTCTCTCTATCTAAGAAATAGTAAAATAATTGAAAAATGTAAAATTGTCACTAAAATAGTCCTACTAGATACCTTCGAATACGGGATCATATGTCATAATGGACACATATGCAACACATTTATAACAGTGTACGTACCTGCTACATAGATTAGAAAGCTAGTACCCAACTTAAAACACTTGCTCATTCGTAACCCACTCTAGAATTCGATGGCAGGTCAAATGACATGGAAGGCCCAGAATTGGACGAGCTGGGAAGCCCATCCAATAAGAAAATAAGAAATACTGAGCGTTACTTTTCAGGTGCGATATACCAGTCATTGCTTCTCAGGCGTGACAAACATTGAAATATTATAAAATGTACAAAGTCTGAACCAACTGACAAACTGATTGTCCGATTGTGAACCAGAACTATAAATAATCGGTCTATGTCATTTACTTGTATTACCAAGTTTAGTAAAAAATGGTTTAGAATACCAGTTAAACTCTGAAATATGTTAGTAGGCTATCGTTTGACAATTATGCAAGTTGTTATTCCTTTAAATATTGTTTCTGAGCATCTGTACACATTGCATATGAATTGACAAAACTGTGATACTGTAGACTGATACATGTATACCTTAATATGATAAATCCCCGATAAAATGTAAACTGTTAAACTGAACCTTAGACCCCAAAGCAGGTTACGGTTAACCATTGTTTAGGATTAGATAATGAAACCATGAGATTTGCAGTATACATATTTGTGTTTGCATTATCGTGTAGCGGTTGCGCGACTTGGTTGGTATTTGTTCTAGGCGGATCATACAGGTCCATAGACTGGAACTAAATACCGCACTGAGAGTTTAGATTTGAGCTCTCACCCGTTCCACTTATGTGGGTTCCAGGTATCGAAGTGTCAAAGTAAGAGGAGCTTTTAGACATAGACCATATCAGCATTACTGCTAGTAGGGTTAAGATTTATTTTGTTTGTTTATAACTGAATCAAGTACGATAAAATTTAAATAACTACTACTCACCGTATTCTGTTCAGTATACTCTTATATTATTAGGATGGTTGTTGTGGATTTTATTTATGTAGTTTAATTGTTAATATTGGAGAAGTAATATAATTATGGCAGTATTTTAAGTTGTGTTATTGGTAATGCATACAAATATAAACTGCCTTGCGTATATTTTAGGATAAATATACGCGACAGGATGTTCCACCTCAGATATGGGGTGCGACAGTTTTTGTTGATAAGACTGTTCTGCCCCGGATCTGGGGTGGGACATTATATCTTGACCTCGCCTCATGTCAGTTTGTATAGCCAGAAACTACATCAAAATCCCAGTTCAATCCTCACAACAACTTCATTGCACATTAATCTAGTTTTTCTATATCCCCACTTGAGTGAGATTAAATAATTGCTAATAAGTCAAAAACTACAAATATCCTTCTCCGAGCTTAACTTTTAAATTAATTAAACAAATTAATTAATGTAACCGATTTAGTTTTAGCAGTAGCCCGGGAAACACAAATGTCATATATATTGTTTCATGATAAGATATATATGTTTGCTCTATAGAAGAAATACAAATATAAAGAATAAAATAAGAAAATTATTGATAGTATAAAACAACGAAAATTAAATTGATTATTTACTTGCGAAACACGTAACCAATTATAATCATAGTTGAAGAATATATAATTATCTGATCGATCTACAATTAAATGGCCCATGCACTCATTCCTCAACGTGTTTGTTTCTTTCGAGTGTTTTATTAATATCCAATATTAAATAAAAAATAACAGAAATGCCTATGATTTCCGGACATTTTTAAAAATGTCCAAACCGCCGAAATTCGGCGGTCTAGGTGTTGAATCAATTTTTTGGTCAAAACATTTGGCCGAATGTTTGTTTTGATTAAAAAGATGATTTTATGCATAGACCGCCGAGATTTCTGTTAGTAAAAAAAAAAGTGAACCACTGAAAATCTCGACGGTTTAAACATTTTTATAATTTCCACAAAATCGTGGACAATTTAATTAATTTTTATTTAATATTGGATATTAATAAAAATAGCGGCTGTTTCTTCATATGGTTTTAAGTTTGAACATTTTTTTACATTATTTCTAGAGAAAGATGCTTTAATTTTGTACAAGATCAGTCTTAAATGAAAAAAAATAAAGTAATGGAAAAAAGGAAAAGACAATGAAACATACAAAAGGACCAACAATAATTCAATTCCATTAGTGGGCTCACCTAATGTTAATTTCAAACGAGATCAGGCTTAGAATATACGAAACATCAAAGCGAGCATGTCATAAATTTTAACATAGGGAAAATTTCTAGTGTGCCCATTGAAACTTTTGAAATAGTCTATTTTCCCATGAAAATCCCATAATATAAAACATCCTTATAGAAACTTCACATACTTTCTTTTATCCCCTTCTATATTTAACCTTTTATTTAATTTAATATTTTAAAATTAAATTGACTAAGATACCCTTGCATTTTAAATGGGGATGTCATGTAATTATGTTCTTCCTTTCCTCTCCATCCCTCTGCTCCGTACTTCATTTGTACAAAGTGTTTCAGCCAGCAACGTCACAAAATGAAAGAAAAATTATCAGTAGAGCGGATTGCGATTTGCAACTATCATTATACATGTTATTACTTTCAAGTTTCAACTAAATGCTTTTGATGCATCTATTTTGCACCACAATTTGTCCTTGCTCTTTCTCTCGGGCAGAGTGTTTGTTTATCTTTTAATAATTCCTCCTGAGTCATTTTATTACATTTCATAATGACAACAAAACCTTGTTTGCAAATAATACCTAAATGTTTAAACCAAAACTGTGTGAAACAAATCATAAGTACATTTCAATGTAATTGGTATTTTTGTAAATATGTTTTTTGCACCCGAAAACTTGATTTGTATTTGCTTTACGACAAACCTATATTTGTATTGCTTCATGATAAGATATATATGTTTGCTTTATAGAAGAATATAAATATAAAGAATAATTTAAGAAATTTTTTGATAGTGTAAAACTGTAACGGTACGCAAAAATACATATATGAGATTAATATATGAAAACAAAGTACAAAATGTCTAGATATATTTTTCAGTCAAATATGTTACATTCAAAGAACAAGTGGCATTTCTTTTTAATATATTAGTGAGATAATTAAGTTGCTTTGAAATTTGTTACTATCAATCTAATTATTTAGAATTTTGTTTGATTAATAAAATATGTTTATTGATTTCAATTTGTAAAATATTTACAAGTAAATATTGAAACGTCATAAATAGAAATTTTATAAGGTACAAGATATTTAAAATTTCGTAATGTGATTAGGTATATCTCTTTCTTTTCTTTCAAGTCTTTTTGGACTGATTTTTCGTAATGTGAAAAGTGAAAGGTTAAAATTGTAAAAAGTGGAAAAATCTCAATGTTAAATTGATAAAATAGGAAGGTGGACCCACATGTCAATTCAAATTGATTTTGTATAAGTTTTCATTCAATTTCTTTCTATATATGGATCAAAATATTTTTATCTTTATTGCGTGGCAAAGCCATATTGCTCCAGCAGCTACTAAAGCCACCTAAGCTGCTTCTATATATTTTTAACCCCACCTAACTTGTTATCTCCTTGTTATGTTTCTTATTAGTTTTGTTTATCTTGTCTCCTCTTCGAAATATAGCAGAGAGATTCTCTCTCTCTCTCTGTAGCTTGACTTGCTATACCAAATCATTGGCCGGTACTATCTGTTAGAAAGCTTCATGGTTATTGGTAATTTTCTATATTTTTCTATTAAGTGTGAATTTTAAGGACTTGATAGGAAAAGAAATATGAAAAGGAAGGTATAAATTACAAAGTTCAAATATATTGGTGAATATGGATCAAACGGATTTAAATATATAAGCTTAGTGTTGTGACAGTTTAATTGAAACTTGATAAAATAATGTGTGCTAATGGATTTGCCCGAGACCTCTATTTTTTTATGTGCTATTTTAATTGAATGTGAACCTGATAATTAGGGTTGTGCTTTTCTTATTTCTGTCAGTTTTAGGTTTCAGATACCTAGACAATATCCAAGTTACATGGGTGATCTAATTCTCAGATTTTTAGATTATAACTCAACCCTACTTGTACCTTTTTGGTACCGAAGTCCATTTGCTTTGTATCAGTGGTTTAATTGTTTTCTATTGCTTTGATAAAGGGGGTTTGCAGGGTATTTGGTATGATATGAGAATTGATACCTATCCGTATCAGTTTTAATTTGGTTATTGGTATACTCATCTAAGCTTACAAGGAAGGTGGAATTTGCAAAGGTACAATGAATTGGTAAATTAAACTTGTCGGAGGGCTCTCGGTGCAAAGTTATATGTTTACTAACAATGTCGGTTGGAATTTAAAGAATGAATTATGAATTAAATTATGAGCTTTCGGGCTTGATTAATTAATCTATTAATTAATAAGAAATGAGTTTTTGTGCCTTTGACTTGAAAAGGATAAATTTAAGGAAAATAGCATATATCTCATTTACACTAGACTGTGCCCGAAAATGAACAATGAGAATAAATTGAACTTGGACATTGACTTTGTTTGAACACTTGAAGTATTGATCATGATATATATATTATTATGATATAGGCAAATTAAGTAAGAGATTGATGAGACATAATGTGCAAGAATAATAGACTATTAGCAAAGCTCACTTGTTGCCCTACAATATCAGGTGCATGGAGATGAAATTTTATATTTTTTGAAATTTTTTTGCTATTTTTTAAGATAGGTACAAAATCACTGTTTTTGAACCGTTAAAAAAACAGTGATTTTCTACCCATATTAAAAAATAGCAAAAAAATTCTAAAAAATATAAAATTTCATCTCTAACCATATTTTAGTATGGATATCATGTTGAATGGTTTAGATCGACAATTTAGACTTTGAATATGAAGAAAATGAAGATATAAAATATGAGGTATGATGAGGTATAAAAAAAAAGCATTGGAACCCTCCTCATTTTACTATTATCATTAACAAAAATGAAAATAATTATATAAAACTACTAATTAAGAGTCAAACAAGATATAAAATTGTTGGATTTATTTAATGGTACACCCGTTATGGGAAACCCAACCCAAAATCAGACCCGTTATGAATAGATGCGAACCCATTATGAAAAGGTGCATTGGTTTTATATAAACCATCCATACGTGTCTCTCTCTCGAATAATCAGAAAAACGTGTGAATAGTGACAGTCAAAATTAGAGAGAAAAGATAGAGAGCACCAATAAGCACTCTGTTAATATTTGAAGATCTTAGGTCGTGGAAAACGCAGGGCTTCCGACTTCGGCTTGTGATTCCTTGCAGAACCAGTGATACTGCTGCACTCGCAACATCCGCTTCCGCACGAAGATTAACGAAGTAACTTGTAAGTTCTATCCGTTAATTAACATTGGTATCAGAGCTTTTATAGCATGTATTCTGGTTTTAATAAATAACACGGATTGTTCTGAAAATTTGCATAATTTGAAATTATAAAAAAAAAAATTTCGAAATTATTTTTTTGAAAATTTTGTATAGCAATTTTCAGATTTATTTTGTATAGCATGTATAGCAATTTTCAGATTTTTTGGAGAATTTCCGAAAATTAATTTCATGTTTCAAAAAAAAAAAAAAAACGAATAATTTGAAATTATAAATTTTTTTTGAAAATTCTAAGTGGTTAATTTTCAGATTTAATTTACAATTATTTTTTGTAAATTTGATCAATTTAAGTACGAATTTTATTTTAAAAACGTATTTAATTGTATTCATTGTTTTTGGAGATTTTTTAAATGTACCTTTGGGGGATGCATTGCAAAACAGTGATGTTGTATAGTGGAAATGGGAGATGCAAAGCAAAACAATGCATTATTAGTTTATTATGGATCTAATACAACTAGTTGGACAATTTTTTGGTCCAAATGAATCACAACCGTCCAAAGAACCATTATTTCTCAAGAATTTTCGATCTTGCGATTTAATTTTTGGATTGATGTTCATGATCGGTGTGCACAATTTTTATACTTCTGAATTGTACATAATCCATTTCTAGTTCAAACGGCGCTAATGGATGTGTCCATTACAGTGAGAAATGGAGAGGTCTGTCGCACCGGTTCAGACTAAATGAACTTGGTCCATAGATTCCTCATGAACCCCGAAAAAAATAGATTTTGTGGCTGCTGGAGCTTGAACCCGCGCCTCTTGAGTCACACCCGAATGGTCTTACCACTATACCACAATCTATTTTATGTTATGTTATTCATTCTATATATTATATACACTATAAAACAGAATTTTCTCTACTTTGCAACAGAATTTTTTTTTGTTGTTTGTATATATTATATATTATATTATATATTATATCTATTTTGCTGGAATTTTTTGGTTATACGGATTTTTTTTAATCTGTTTACATAATTTTTTTTTGTTGTTTGTTAAAATTATATATTAAATGTATAATTTCTAGTGGGAGTTTTGCACAGTGAATAATTAATAGTAATAAAATTTATAAAATTAAATGATGATTGTGAAACTTAGTGATCTTTCGATTTTAATCTATAAGTATTATTATTATTAAATTATTTCACAGTTGTTGTAAAACTAGAAGTGTTATGCTAGGTATTAAATAATTTGTATTAAGTCATCAAAACTGTGATATGTCCTAACTTAGTTTAATTGTAATTTCTTAGTGAAATGGCATCTGCATCTAGGAATATTGTGGCAGAACTCAATAAGGGTGAAAAACTGAATGGCGATAATTATGAAATTTGGGCCATGAAAATTCAGTATGTCCTGGAAGAACAAGAGGTTCTTTCGGTCCTGGATCATATTTTAACCGAACCAGAAAAAGGTACAACTGAAAAACACATTGCTGATAAGGCTGCATATGAGTCCTGGAAAAAGAAGAACTCCATTGCTCGTATTACATTGCTGAGCAGTATGGATAATGATGTGATGCGTGAGTTTAGGCAATATGAGATTGCAAAAGAGATGTGGCTTGCTCTGAAGCAGAAGTTTGGTGGAACTTCTGTTACAAAACTGAGACAACTCACCATCAAGTTTGACACTTACAAGAAGTGTCCTAATCATAGCATGCGGCAACATCTCAGGGAGATGTCTAATATGATTAGTGAGTTGAAGGACGCTGGCCATGTTTTGACTGAAGAGCAACAACTTCAAGCAGTGATTCGTTCACTTCCTCATACTTGGGAACACATGAAAGTGAATCTGACCCACAATGAGAGTATTAAAACTCTCAACGATGCAGCAAGGCATCTGGAACTTGAGGAAGATCGTATTGAGGCATCCAAGCCTCAAGAAACTGAATCTGCTGTGCATTTGGCTGGTTCAAGCTCTCATGGAGGGCAAAGCCAGAAGCGTAAGTCAAATTATGGTCAGAAGGACAAACAAGAGAAAAAGCATAAGGGGCAAGATCGTGGCAAGGGAAAGGCTTCTCAGAATTTTAAGAAGCATAATAAGGCCAAGATCAAGTGTTTCAATTGTGGCAAGAAGGGTCACTATGCTCATGAATGCAAAGAGCCCCGCAAGGTACAAATTATAGAAAAACTTACATATTTTTCATATGTTTCTAGTTTTGTTTTTATTGCTGATTCTCATCCTTTGTGGACTGTAGACTCAGGGGCAACAGACCATGTAGCCAAAGATCGTGATTTGTTTGTGGATTTTCGTCGAATTCCGCAAGGTTCAAAATGGCTTTATGTAGGAAACAACTCTCGTGTACCAGTCAAGGGTATAGGCACATGCAAGTTGGATATGCGTGATGGTCGAACTCTCCTCTTACATGATGTTCTCTTTGCACCTGACATTCGACGAAATCTTGTATCTATAGTAGTTCTTCTTAGATTTGGATTTACTTTGAACATGTGTGGTACTAGTATTAAGTTGTATCTGGATGATGTGTGTTATGGTTATGGATATGTATCGAATGGTTTTATTATTCTGGATGTTATTAATGTGATGATTTCTTCTAATACCCATTTTTCTTTAATTACATCATATGCTGATGAAAATGTTGATGTGAATGTATGGCATATGAGATTAGGCCATATTGGACAGCAACGAATGGATAGATTAGCCAAGGAAGGCATGATAGGCCAAATTGAAAGGGTTAGTCTACCAACATGTGAAAATTGTTTAAAAGGAAAAATGGCAAGAAAACCATTTGGAACAGGAACCAGGTCTGAATTTCCATTGCAATTAATTCATTCTGATATTTGTGGACCAATGAATGTGAGGGCACGACATGGAGGTAGATATTTTATCACCTTCATTGATGATTATACGCGATATGGTCACGTCTATTTGATATCTCATAAATCTGACGCTCTTGCTTGTTTCACAAAATTTATAACTTTATGTGAAAATCAATTAGACAGAAAGGTTAAGGCCTTAAGAACGGATCGCGGTCGCGAATATTTGTCTGATGAGTTCAAACAAATGTGCGAAGAAAAAGGAATACTGAGGCAACTAACCATGCCATATACTCCACAACAAAACAGAGTGGCTGAAAGGAGAAACCGGACTCTTTTGGAAATGGTTAGGTCAATGATGGCTCAAGCAAATTTGCCAATTAATTTTTGGGGTGATGCATTATTGACTGCTGCCTATATTCTAAATCGTGTACCTTCTAAATCTGTTTCTTCAACTCCTTACGAACTTTGGACTAATAGAAAACCAGATCTTAGTAATCTGAGACCTTGGGGATGCGCTGCCTTTGTTCATGATTCGTCTCATCAACATGGTAAATTGGGTCCACGAGGTAAAAAGAGTATATTTATACGATACTCCGAACATTCCAAAGGTTATGTGTTCATTGGTGAACAATCAAGTGGGACTGTAACAGAATTTGAGTCCCGAGATGTCATTTTCTTGGAAAATGAATTTCAAGAAAGAGTGAGATAGGTCAGGAATTTTCTTTATATGAAGTAGAGGAGGAGCAAGATGATTTGATTGTTGCAAATCGTTTGGTGCATATTCCTGAACCTCCAACAGTATCTCATCCAAGTGGGAGCAAGTCTGTAGATGATGCTGAGCCAAGTTCAGCACAATCACAAATTAGGCATAGCAATCGTGCTAGAGTTCCTAAACGTCATTTTCCAATCGAAAATGAATCTTACATGATTGTCATGCAAGATGAAGAAGAGCCAAGAAATATTAGAGAAGCTCTCACTTGTCCTGCTAAAGAGAAATGGATGAAAGCAATGGAAGAAGAAATGGAGTCAATAAGATCAAATAGTGTTTGGGAATTAGTTGATCTCCCTGAAGGACGCAAGGCAATTGGGAACAAATGGGTTCTCAAGATTAAACGTCTAGCTGACGGCTCAATTGAGAGGTACAAGGCACGTCTTGTTGCTAAGGGGTATACACAGCAAGAAGGGATAGACTACGAAGAGACTTTCTCTCCTGTTGTAAGATTTACTTCCATACGGTTGATACTAGCTATCGTTGCCAGTTTAGATTTGGAATTGCATCAGATGGATGTTAAAACTGCATTTCTAAATGGAAATCTGGAAGAAGAGATATATATGGAACAACCTGTCGGTTTTGTTGCCGAAGGGCAAAAGCACAAAGTGTGCAAATTGTTGAGATCCATTTATGGTCTCAAACAATCTTCCAGACAATGGTACATTCGATTTCATCAAGCAATCATATCATTTGATTTCGAAATGATTGATGAAGACCATTGTGTGTATGTCAAAAGGTCCAAAGACAAATTTGTGATTCTATCACTTTATGTGGATGACATACTGTTGGCTAGTAACAATAAAGAGTATGTACAAATCATTAAGGAATGGTTATCCTCCAATTTTGATATGAAGGATATGAGTGAAACAGCATACATTCTTGGAGTGAAGATTGAAAGAGATCGTTCCAAGAAGATGTTAGCTCTATCACAAGAGCATTACATCAAGAAAGTACTTGAAAAGTTTCATATGCAAGACTGTAAACCCATTGATACTCCTATAGCAAAAGGCGAAGGTCTTAGTTTAAGAATGTGTCCAAAGACTCCAGATGAAAAAGCACAAATGGAAAAAGTTCCTTACTCAAGTGCTGTTGGCAGCCTCATGTATGCTATGATGTGTACTAGGCCGGATATCAGTTTCGCCGTTGGGATGGTGAGTAGATATCAAGCCAATCCAGGACAGTTCCATTGGAAAGCAGTAAAAAGAATACTTAGATATCTGAAAGGTACTGCAAATTATTCATTGTGTTTCCAAGGAGAAAATTTGCAACTCATGGGTTACGCAGATGCTGATTGGGGAGGAGATTTAGATGAAAGAAAATCTACCTCAGGCTATATTTTCTTACTTAGTAATGGAGCTATCTCTTGGAGTAGTAAGAAACAAAGTTGCATATCCTTATCCACAATGGAAGCTGAATTTGTAGCATTTTCAGCAGCAGTACAAGAAGCAGTTTGGCTTAAAAGATTTTTGAATCACTTGGGTTTCGGTGATAATAAAACTAACTCAGTGTTGGTATACAGCGATAGCCAAGCAGCAATCGCATATACAAAAGATCCCAAGTATCACTCAAAGACCAAACACATTGATACTAAGTATAACTTTGTTAGAGACATGGTGGCGAGAAAGCAAGTTTGCATGCAGTACATATCTACACACAAAATGGTGGCAGATCCTTTTACAAAGGCAATACCTAGAGATGTGTTTATTGGCCATGTAAAATCTCTAGGGTTACGTAGATTGTAATTATATTTTTGATTGAACAGTATATATATTATGTATATTTGTATTTGTGGGATAAATGCAATGAATGCTATTTTCTTATTCATTTATGTTATAATTGTTATAAATTATTTAATACCATTATATTTAGCATAACACGTGAGATATAAAATGAAAGGTATGTCAAACAGTAGATTGGCCTTCTCACACAGGAAATCGCTTCTATGTCTTGGTAGGACATAGAAATGAGATTGATTTTAAGCTAGACATGATACAAAATGTGAGAGCAAGTGCTTAAAATATATATCGCCTTGATAGAGAATCAAGATGAGGTCATATGGATATATTATTATGACTGAAGGTGAAATACTCACTATTCACCTTAACTGTTTTATGCCAAGTGGGAGTCCTGTTATTGAATTTATATGATAAGTAGAGTTGTGGACTCAAGTTAGATATTATGTATATCTGAACTATCACTTGTACGGTATTGGATTTTAAATTAGACATACGCTTCATAGGAAATGGAGAATAATACCGTAACATATGTTTCATACCATATGTGCAACTGACCAACATGGTAACAGAAGATATGATCTCTTCTTCTTTGTTGTGTGAGACCCGCGAGATCAAAAGGATCTCAGAGTACTCTTTGATTTTTTACTAAATACTTGAAGTTTCTTTTTAATTAGTTATTTTGGAATGTTACCAATGATCATGTATGATGCGATCTTATGGAACATATCTGAATAGCAAATTGATTTGGAATGAAAAGATTCTAGATAAAAGAAAAATATCATTTGAATGTTACATTAGGTTATATTCACTGGTGCGCACCAATTATGTTTATGTAACATAATTGTGAATATACAAGTATGGTTGTATCAATAAATAAAAGAGATCCTGTAATACTTAAAAATGTAACTTGATGATCTGGGGTACTGCATATTTACTCTACTTAGATGTTGTTATACATACCTAACAGTTGGATAACAACATATGCTCTAAAATTAAAATATGCTGGTCACGGCCTATTTCCTTGTATGAATTTTAACAGAGATTAGAGATTATGTTCTCTTAGTTTATGGCGGGTATCCCATTTTGTGCGAGTGGGAGATGTTGGATTTATTTAATGGTACGCCCGTTATGGGAAACCCAACCCAAAATCCGACCCGTTATGCATAGATGCGAACCCATTATGAAAAGGTGCATTGGTTTTATATAAACCATCCATACGTGTCTCTCTCTCTAATAATCAGAAAAACGTGTGAATAGTAACAGCCAAAATTAGAGAGAAAAGATAGAGAGCACCAAGAAGCACTCTGTTAAGGATTGAAGGTTTTAGGCCGTGGAAAACGCAGGGCTTCCGGCTTCGGCTTGTGATTCCTTGCAGAACCAGTGATACTGCTGCACTCGCAACATCCGCTTCCGCACGAAGATTAACGAAGTAACTTGTAAGTTCTATCCGTTAATTAACAACCTGACAAGTAAAAGATGGAACAAGAAATGAACCAATGAATAGCGTGAATATATAACTTGCCAGAGCAGACTCAATAGTGCACCAAGACATCATTCTAACTGTCAATTAAATTAAGCTCCCACAGAATTCCAAAACCTTAACGGGGGCTCCGTTAATACTTGATAAGAGCACTTCTACTGCACGAATATTGATGAAGATCCGAAGGTTTGGATTTTGAATTATACTTAGAAGTGTAATACGCGTCGTACCATAGACTCACTCATTAAAATATGTCAAAATTGAGTACCAGACTAATGAAGGGTTGATAGGAGAACAAACATTTGTGCAGGTTTCAATTTCCAACTGGTGCAATTAATTCT
>JARJHM010001498.1:0-24288 GCA_033356055.1 Carex pumila | reverse complement strand
CTAATTGACGGAAAAGAAGTTGACAATCAACTAAAAAGTACTTACATCTTTAGAGCATGAATATAGACATGCACCACACATCATTATTTTTTTAACAAATGTTTCTTTAATATGTCAGTTAGTATAGTTCCTGAATCCGAAGTTTGAACCTAACAAAGACCAAGCAAGTTGGTGTACATTTTTCTGAAAGAAAAAGTTGGAGATAACTGTTCAATATGATTTATTTTATTTTAAAACTATGTCTAGACTTTAGAAATATGGGGACAAAATGATATAATAACCAATCTCAATCGATCTGTTCATTCTGGCCATCTGATTTGAAAGACTATAAAAGCTGGTAATGCCAACATAGGCATAATACTATTGTATTGATCCCTTATTATAGTAATGACAATAACAAATGAAAACAGAAAACTGCACACTATCTAACTACATTTTGTCATCACCAACTATCCTAAATGTTTTAAAAGAAATTTGCTAATATAACTTTGTATTAACACTAAGTTGGATACTGTATCTATATTGTATTAGAGGAAGGAGAACATGCATGTTGATCATTGAGCTGCACATGATTTTTATCATGCCCCTGTACAACAATCTAATACTTCCAGCTGTACAATTTTTGTTGTCCTTGCACATTGCACAATTATTTGAATTTTCTGCATTGTTTTTGTTCTATATAGTTTTTTGATGAAAAATTTCTGTCTACTTCTCCCTCTACCTCAACGGACACCACTGAAGCAAAGCGAGGCATGCATCTAGTATTGTTTAGGATCCAATACCCAATTAGCTAGAGATGAAACTAAAAGGCCATTTGATTGGCAACTTACGGTTTCGTTTTTAAGATAAGTTTCCTTCACAATATATCCCTTCCCTTTTTATTGTACAATTGATTTCTTCTCCTTACGGCTGTTACTTGTTTGAGCTGATAGGTCTAGGTTATAGTTCTTTTTTAGGTGGTCAGATCTGACAACATTCACTCCTGATTAGTGTCGATAATTGAGTTGTACTTTTGTTTGTTTGTGTAGATGGAGCATTTCTTGAAGTGGGATACTTTCCTGGACCGGCAGGCATGCAACAACCATGGCGTCCTTGCGGTTTCGCTTGCAAGATAAGTTTTCTCCACAATAAATCCCTTCTTTTTTTGTTGCACGGCTTGTTTCTTCTCCTTGTGGCCGTTTTGTGTAAATAACCGGTAGAAGTCAGCCAAAGCTGACTTGGCCGTGACCTGTTTGAGCTGATAGGTCTAGGTTATAGTTCTTTTTTAGGTGGTCAGATCTGACAACATTCACTCCTGTTTAGTGCCGATAATTAAGTTGTACTTTTGTTTGTTTTTGTAGATGGAGCCTTTTTTGAAGTGGGATGCTTTCCTCGACCGGCAGGCATGCAACAACCATGGCGTCCTTGCGGTTTCGCTTGCAAGATAAGTTTTCTTCACAATAAATCCCTTCTTTTTTTGTTGCACGGCTTGTTTCTTCTCCTTGTGGCCGTTTCGTGTAAATAACCGGTAGAAGTCAGCCAAAGCTGACTTGGCCGTTACTTGTTTGAGCTGATAGGTCTAGGTTATAGTTCTTTTTTAGGTGGTCAGATCTGACAACATTCACTCCTGGTTAGTGCCGATGATTGAGTTGTACTTTTGTTTGTTTGTGTAGATGGAGCCTTTCTTGAAGTGTGATGCTTTCCTGGACCGGCAGGCATGCAACAACCATGGCGTCCTTGCGGTTTCGCTTGCAAGATAAGTTTTCTTCACAATAAATCCCTTCTTTTTTTGTTGCACGGCTTGTTTCTTCTCCTTGTGGCCGTTTCGTGTAAATAACCGGTAGAAGTCAGCCAAAGCTGACTTGGCCGTTACTTGTTTGAGCTGATAGGTCTAGGTTGTCGTTCTTTTTTAGGTGGTCGGATCTGACAACATTCACTCCTGGTTAGTGCCGATAATTGAGTTGTACTTTTGTTTGTTTGTGTAGATGGAGCTTTTCTTGAAGTAGGATGCTTTCCTGGACTGGCAGGCATGCAACAACCGTGGCGTCCTTGCGGTTTCGCTTGCAAGATAAGTTTTCTTCACAATAAATCCCTTCTTTTTTTGTTGCACGGCTTGTTTCTTCTCCTTGTGGCCGTTTCGTGTAAATAACCGGTAGAAGTCAGCCAAAGCTGACTTGGCCGTTACTTGTTTGAGCTGATAGGTCTAGGTTATAGTTCTTTTTTAGGTGGTCAGATCTGACAACATTCACTCCTGGTTAGTGCCGATAATTGAGTTGTACTTTTGCTTGTTTGTGTAGATGGAGCCTTTCTTGAAGTGGGATGCTTTCCTGGACCGGCAGGCATGCAACAACCATGGCGTCCTTGCGGTTTCGCTTGCAAGATAAGTTTTCTTCACAATAAATCCCTTCTTTTTTTGTTGCACGGCTTCTTTCTTCTCCTTGTGGCCGTTTCGTATAAAATAACCGGTAGAAGTCAGCCAAAGCTGACTTGACCGTTACTTGTTTGAGCTGATAGGTCTAGTTTATAGTTCTTTTTTAGGTGATCAGATCTGACAACATTCACTCCTGGTTAGTGCCGACAATTGAGTCGTACTTTTGCTTGTTTGTGTACATGGAGCCTTTCTTGAAGTGGGATGCTTTCCTCGACCGGCAGGCATGCAACATCCATGGCGTCCTTGGGGTTTCGCTTGCAAGATAAGTTTTCTTCATAAGAAATCCCTTCTTTTTTTGTTGCACGGCATCTTTCTTCTCCTTGTGGCCGTTTCGTATAAAATAACTGGTAGAAGTCAGCCAAAGCTGACTTGGCCGTTACTTGTTTGAGCTGATATGTCTAGGTTATAGTTCTTTTTTAGGTGGTTTGATCGGACAACATTCACTCCTGTTTAGTGCCGATGATTGAGTTGTACTTTTGCTTGTTTGTGTAGATGGAGCCTTTCTTGAAGTGGGATGCTTTCCTGGACCAGCAGGCATGCAACAACCATGGCGTCCTTGCGGTTTAGCTTACAAGATAAGTTTTCTTCACAATAAATCCCTTCTTTTTTTGTTGCACGGCTTGTTTCTTCTCCTTGTGGCCGTTTCGTGTAAATAACCGGTAGAAGTCAGCCAAAGCTGACTTGGCCGTTACTTGTTTGAGCTGATAGGTCTAGGTTATAGTTCTTTTTTAGGTGGTCAGATCTGACAACATTCACCCCTGGTTAGTGCCGATAATTGAGTTGTACTTTTGCTTGTTTGTGTAGATGGAGCCTTTCTTGAAGTGGGATGCTTTCCTGAACCGGCAGGCATGCAACAACCATGGCGTCCTTGCGGTTTCGCTTGCAAGATAAGTTTTCTTCACAATAAATCCCTTCTTTTTTTGTTGAACGGCTTGTTTCTTCTCCTTGTGGCCGTTTCGTGTAAATAACCGGTAGAAGTCAGCCAAAGCTGACTTGGCCGTTACTTGTTTGAGCTGATAGGTCTAGGTTATCGTTCTTTTTTAGGTGGTCAGATCTGACAACATTCACTCCTGGTTAGTGCCGATGATTGAGTTGTACTTTTGCTTAATTGTGTAGATGGAGCCTTTCTTGAAGTGGGATGCTTTCCTCGACCGGCAGGCATGCAACAACCATGGCGTCCTTGCGGTTTCGCTTGCAAGATAAGTTTTCTTCACAATAAATCCCTTCTTTTTTTGTTGCACAGCTTGTTTCTTCTCCTTGTGGCCGTTTCGTGTAAATAACCGGTAGAAGTCAGCCAAAGCTGACTTGGCCGTTACTTGTTTGAGCTGATAGGTCTAGGTTATAGTTCTTTTTTAGGTTGTCAGATCTGACAACATTCACTCCTGGTTAGTGCCGATAATTGAGTTGTACTTTTGCTTGTTTGTGTAGATGGAGCCTTTCTTGAAGTGAGATGCTTTCCTAGACCGGCAGGCATGCAACAACCATGGCGTCCTTGCGGTTTCGCTTGCAAGATAAGTTTTCTTCACAATAAATCCCTTCTTTTTTTGTTGCACGGCTTGTTTCTTCTCCTTGTGGCCGTTTCGTGTAAATAACCGGTAGAAGTCAGCCAAAGTTGACTTGGCCGTTACTTGTTTGAGCTGATAGGTCTAGGTTATAGTTCTTTTTTAGGTTGTCAGATCTGACAACATTCACTCCTGGTTAGTGCCGATAATTGAGTTGTACTTTTCCTTGTTTGTGTAGATGGAGCCTTTCTTGAAGTGAGATGCTTTCCTAGACCGGCAGGCATGCAACAACCATGGCGTCCTTGCGGTTTCGCTTGCAAGATAAGTTTTCTTCACAATAAATCCCTTTTTTTTTGTTGCACGGCTTGTTTCTTCTCCTTGTGGCCGTTTCGTGTAAATAACCGGTAGAAGTCAGCCAAAGTTGACTTGGCCGTTACTTGTTTGAGCTGATAGGTCTAGGTTATAGTTCTTTTTTAGGTGGTCAGATCTGACAACATTCACTCCTGGTTAGTGCCGATAATTGAGTTGTACTTTTGTTTGTTTGTGTAGATAGAGCATTTCTTGAAGTGGGATGCTTTCCTGGGCCGGCAGACATGCAACAACCATGGCGTCCTTGCGGTTTCGCTTGCAAGATAAGTTTTCTTCACAATAAATCCCTTCTTTTTTTGTTGCACGGCTTGTTTCTTCTCTTTGTGGCCGTTTCGTGTAAATAACCGGTAGAAGTCAGCCAAAGCTGACTTGGCCGTTACTTGTTTGAGCTGATAGGTCTAGGTTATAGTTCTTTTTTAGGTGGTCAGATCTGACAACATTCTCTCCTGGTTAGTGCCGATAATTGAGTTGTACTTTTGCTTGTTTGTGTAGATGGAGCCTTTCTTGAACTGGGATGCTTTCCTGGACCGGCAGGCATGCAACAACCATGGCGTCCTTGCGGTTTCGCTTGCAAGATAAGTTGTCTTCACAATAAATCCCTTCTTTTTTTGTTGCACGGCTTGTTTCTTCTCCTTGTGGTAAGTAAAGAAATAAAAGAAATTATGGGGATAATTATATATATGGCTATATATGAAATAAGAGTAGGGCTAAGGGTCGGCTCAAACTAGGCTCGGTTCAAAGAGAGAAGCAAAATGATTTGGCTCTAATTCAGCTCAATTTTGAAAGAAAAAGCTCGATTCGACTCAGATCATGTAAAGACTTGGCTCAATTCGGCTTGACTCGTGAGTTCACGAGCCGTCTCATATTTTTACTTCTTTAAGAATTATATATATATGCATGGTGCTGATTATATAACAATGACATTTTGCTTTAACATTTGTGTTGGGTACGGGTATTGTATTTGCTCCAATCATATATATATACCCGTATATTATCTGTAACATGATTCTCGGAAAGGGCATAATAAATGAATTTATAGTAACACCACGTCTTTACTATAAATTACTCACACTTTCCAATTGTATTCATATATAGATGCAAATTTTCTAGTAGAACTAGCCATTACAAAGAACTAAAACAACCTTTTTTTTTTTTTTTGAATAAACTGACAAATGCTATCAGTTGATGTATTAAAATAAATCTCAGAGGGTACATCATAGATACATAGTGTTACAAACTTACAATGCTCTTAATTACATCTTAACAACTCTACAATTCATATTTATCCAAATTCTCTCAGCTTTTCCTCTGAGTCTCCCTTCCTTTGCTTCAGACCCGTTAACTCATCTCTGTGTTAGCACTCTTCCAAACAAAAACCAAAAAAAAAAAAAAAAAATCAGAAATATATATTTACGTCAATTTCAGGTTTATTCGTGTTAAGAAAATAAGACATCTAAATTGTATAATATACATACTATGTGTATGCTCCTGTGTAGGGCTGGAAAAAAAATTTGTAGTTCATGATTCGATTCGGGTTTGATTCGAGTTTAATTTGATTCTTAATGGATTCGAATTGAAACAAACCAAATCAGGTTCGATTCGAAATTAATTCAATCCAAACTCAAACTTAGCCTGGTTCGATCGAAATGGTTCGCGAACTTTTATGGTTCGAATCTCATAATAACATCGGCCGTTCATTTATTTGATGAAATTAAAATTCAAGATAAAGAGTCATAATTTAACTTAATTGATGCTCCATCACTCTCAAATCTCAATAACCTAATTCTCTCTCCGCCTCTCCCTAACTCACTCTCCATCTCGCTCTAAAACCTTGCCGACGCTCTCGACGATTGGCTGTCTCTCCTGTCATCACCTCTCTCCGACCTAGACGGCTGTCTCTCCTCTCTCTTTGGCTATCTCTCCTCCGCCTTCTCTACCTTTCGGATTCTCAATTCATTAGATGGTTCGATCGAGTGAGCACTCAAGGTATGATTACTTATTTTACTGCATATTTCAGTTATTGTACTTAATCCTCTTTTTACGATTATTTGTTGTGATGTATTTTTTCATGAATAATTTTCCAACTTAAAAACATTCATTTCATACCGATAAAAGAAAGCCATGTGAATTTTGTTCCGCGAGAAAAAAAATAATGTATAAACTACTAGTATAACCAGGGCTGCTAAAAAATAATTTAGTTCGTGATTCAATTCAGGTTCAATTCGAAAAATGTGTAGTTCGCAATTAATTCAATTCGAAATGGGTTCGATTCGAAACGAATCAAACCAGGCTCAGTTCAAATCTTATTCAAACTAAACTCAAATCTAGGGTAAGTTCGATTCTGTTCAATTCGTTGCCACCCCTACTCTGTGCATTCGTAATTCGCGTAGAAATTTATGGAAAAATAACTATTTCTTTTTACCATCTTTGCAAAAAGATAACTATTTGACTATTCCTCAAAGATAAATTATTTAACCAATATTCTTTTTAATTTTCAAATTTATCAATTTCACAAATGTAGTTTGCGGGACTATTTTGATATTTAATGCATGCATGAATTATAGAGAATGATTCGGCAGACTAATTAAACCTCACTACAGCAGAAATACTCTTCTGCGACCGGCCAAATGAGTCGCAGATGGGTGAATCGCCGGTTGTAGAAAGTAGGTGCCGGTCCCAGATGACCCGGTCGCAGTTGCTCCATCACTGATGACTGTTGACGTCACCGATCTCTGAAGGGTATGGCGCCGATCGCAGATGACCCCTTCAACGACCGACTAGATTCGTCACGGATGCGACATGCTGACGTGGCCAGAGACCTATCAGAGACCGACTGCACGGTCGCAGTAGGGTTCCAAATGGGTCGCAGAAGATTATTTTTTATTTTTTTTCCCGATTGATACAAAATGTATCAAACAAATATAATATTAAACTCATTTTGTTTATATATTTTTTTTCCATTTCCAATTGGTACGAAACGTAATTCACAAGCATTTAACATCAAACATCAAAGAATTCACAATCAAACAATACACATAAATACACATTATCTGAATATTCTTTATTACAATTTCAATACATGTGGATATAATATATAATAATATATTATCACAAATTGCGATTTAGACTCATTCGGTACCTAATCAGGAAAAGAAGCAAAATTCCAATTAAAATTGCGATTTAGAGTTGCAAAACATTTGATGGCACAACCAATGGAAGGGCAGCACCCTGCAATTAAACATTAATTTCTTTCAGTACATGCACCAATATCTAGTGGTAGATAATAAAATAAACAGGATTAAAAACAGACCAACCAATATCTAGTGTGTTGCCTTCTGATAGTATGCTATCCAGTTGAAAAGGTGTCAGCTCAGTACATGCACCTAAAATACAAGGTAGAAAAAAATCACAAAATTTGTAAAATGGTAGAACCAGTTAAAATACATCAAAAAGATAAAATAGCAAAAGAAATGACATTTTGTAAAATTTTCTTTGCAAAAGTATTCATATAACCAATCCATGTAAAACTGAAAAATTTAAACCATACCTTCTCTGTTAAATCTAATGCACCACTTACAATTAATTATCCACCTAATTTACAGATATCGCTCACGATCACATAAATCCCTCCAATCCTGAATTAACTCATTCAACAAATAACCCAATCGTTCCAGAAGGGAGTAAAAATCGAACGTAATCAGATTTATGAAAAATATAAAATTTGATAAAGAAATGTACCACAGTGGGCCATCCGGCTATACTTTGAACTTCTTTTAATCTCCCCTATAAAACCAATCAAATTGAAAAGATTGGTCATATTAACAAATCTGTCAATACTTCAAAAAAAGCCAATCAAAATCTCTTAAATTTATCTCATGCCTATGAAAATCAATAAATTGGACATGAATTTCTCTCATCCTGCAACTGATTATGAAAAGGTATATTATGCAATTCAGCCCATTAATATAGAGAAGCTTTATATGCACATGGCAAGGTGCCAAAACATATATACATTTACTGATATAGTGACGCATAGATAAAAATGAAATAGGTGCAGAGTAATACCTCCTATAGGATCACTTATTGCAAAAGTTGATAAGGAGCTTCATCTCTTACATATGACAGTTTTGAAATCAGGATTGTAAATTGCTTCTTGACCTGAAACAAAATCAGAGAGGAAAAGATTAACTTGGTTTAGTATCAAAATGGCTTCTTGTTTAATTAGTAACAAAATTACACTTTGCTTACAAAGGGTCCACTTGTATTAATTACACATCAAGCACCTTACTAGTAACTATTAAGTAACAGTCCAGATTTCTGTATTTTTTTTTCTTTCATAACAAACAAAATAACTTGAGGTGAAACATTTAAAATTAATACAGTCTAAATCATAACACATTTTAAAAAAAAAGTACCATCACTAGTATACCAGAACTATACATTTTTTCTAAATACAAAGACAAAATGTTGCATAAAAGGTATACACTTACGTGTTCTTAATGGCTAGCACCTCTTCCATCTGTTTTCCTTTGACCCATTCAATAGCTGAATCCACGCTAAAATCAAGACTCAAAAAATGAAGAATCACATTAAATACTGTTAAAAAACACTGATTTTAGGCGCTGGTACTAGACTGGTACTGGATTTTAGGTGCTGGTATCAGACTGAATCATTATCAATTTGGTACCAGATTGGTACTAGTACAAGCATCTCGGTACTGAACAGGGTACACAGAACCCCTAAATCACAGAAAAAAAAAGAAGAAATTACAGAATCACAGTAATTTCCTCTCCGTCCCCTCAGTACTAAGAAAAAAAATATATATATTACCTTTGGAAAAAGGGGATCAGAGCCAATGGTCAGTGGTCGAACGATCGGTCGTCGGTGGTCGGTGGAGAGGAGGAGATCGAGAACGGAGAGGAGGTGGTCGGTGATTGAACGGAGAGGACGAGGTCGGTGGAGAAGGACGAGATGAACGGAGGTGGTCAGTGTGCGTCGATTTCGCTGGAGAGGTAGTCGGCGTGCGTCGATTTTGGTGGCAGAGGTGGCCGGCATGCATCGATCTCTTTTTTTTTTTTTGCTAACCTAACACAACATGGGAGAGAGACGTACTGGGGCATATTCGTCCCCGTTGTTTGTTTTTTTGGTTTTTTTTGGATCTTCTGTGACTGGCGATCAGACTAGTTCCAAAAATCGGTCCCAAATAAGTAATTTTGCTGTAGTGCCTGTGGGATCAATTTGTTGATTTGCAAACTTGTTAAATTTAAAATTCTTAAAAAAAAAAATTATTTGGTTTATAATTTTTTAGAACATAAAAAAAAAAAACAATTAAGAAAGAGTTCTGAATAATTCAAAGTGCGTAGTAAAAGTGAACTGAAAGTAAATGCAAAAGTTGTAGAAATTTTGAGTATCAGCAAAACTGTTGAATAAAATTCCTATAATAATTTCTTGCAGAGAATCTCAATTTTTTTAGTTAAAACTCTGTAATTATATCTTTCGTTTGTTCTTTTTCAAGACTTGAAACATGGTCCAATTTATTAACCAAGTTGAAAATAAACCTAGACAAATAAGTAAAAGTATGAGCTGGCTCGCAAGCCGAGTCAAGTCGAGCCTGGTGTTTACATGAGCCGAGCCGAGCTTTTTCTTTCAAAATTGAGCCAAGTTCAGCCTTTTTTTCAGTTTCGAATCCGATTCGTTATGAATTATTGAGCCATTCAACTCATTAATTTGTGAGCCGGCTCAACTCATTAGCAGCCCTAAATAAGAGTTCTTTTATCTGTCAAATTTTTACCGCTTCCAAATATAATTATAGGGATAATTTTGTTATGAAATTCAACTAAGGACAAAGCAATTAGTTTGAAAAGAGATTATATATATATTAAGGATTCCCTTTCCTTATCTTCTCTTGAAAGAAACTTCATTAAACTACTCAACGTACATACATTTGAGAAATTAATATACTCAACGTACAATTAGGATTTATCATTAATTTGTCTTTCCGTTTTTTAGTTTAATTTCATCGTTAATGATGTCTTGCATTTTGTTTCCTCTACCTCTGTACTACCATTTTGTTTTCTCGATTTAAATGAACACCTTATTTAATGAATTATCTGATTTGTTCTGTCAACATTTCCTTAATTTAAAGCAATTCAGACTTCATGATCAGCCACAGAAACCATAAAATAAGATGGGGTATCTCCAAATATGGAAGATTTGCATTGAGGGGCAGTTAATAGAAAGACGACGACTTATAAGGGCAAAGACACATTGTTAAATTTAGTATCATATAACAAGTTGTAAATTGGTAGGTAAAATGTCAGAATTTAAGATCAAACTATTTTAAACCAAACGGTCCAAATTAATTTTTAGTTCCCATTTAAAAAATATACGTCAAACAATCTGAATATAAAAACAGATTAAGAGAAAAATATGCATTGCATCGAACAAATTTGACATATGTTACACAAACATTACATCATTTAATCCTATTGTAATAATTATTTAATATATTAAGAATATAAGATATTAATTATATAATTATATACTAATAATAATTATTAACAATAATATACTAATTATGAGGAGGGTTCAAATGCACCCAAATTTTTGTGCACCCAAATGCACCCTATCTTTCAAATCTTTTTTCTCTGTTTTCAAAGTCCGAATAGTCAATCCGAACCGTTAGATGCGATATATATATTAAGATGTGCTTAGAGACCAAATTCTACATTTTTTGGACCATTGGATCAGCGAATTTTCAAAGTGGCTTAATAAATAGTAACAAAATTCCAAAAAATGTAAAATTTGGTCTCCAAGCACATCTTAATATATATATCGCATCTAACGGTTCGGATTAACTATACAGACTTTGAAAATAGAGAAAAAGAATAGGGTGCATTTGGGTGTACAAAAATTTGGGTGCATTTGAACCCTCCTCACTAATTATATACAAATAAAATGTTATTTTTAATCATTCAAGTTAGGCCACGAGGTGGAATAAAAATTAAACCACCATGTGAGGTGGCTTAATTTAGGCCAGTCTAAAAATCGGCTTATGCCATCTTAGGCCAGCTCATTTAAGACACGTTTGGTGGAATAACGAGGCCTAAACTCCTTATTCCACCATTTAGGCCACAACCAAACATGGTGTAAAGCCATAACAAAACTAAAACACAAATAATGACATAAAAAGTATAGATTTTGAAGAAATATATTAATTTCAACAATTTTTCATTATGTTTGTTATCATTTGTTCATCCTCTAACATCAGTTAATAGACTAAATTGTTGCTTCTTAGGTCGAAGAAATTAACCATTGCAATGAGCAACCATCAAAAAGGAGGTGGTGTTGTAGAGTTGGTTGGACGAATACTGAAACGCCTTAAACCTAGCCAAGGAGCAAGTTCCTGAAAATTCATAGATGGGGAAAATCATCAAACAAATGAGCATAGAGGTTGTAAAGATAAAAAGATATTCTTGATAGTAGAGAAAAATTGGACAAGGAGTTAGCTGGTTACCTTGGAAAGATAGAAAAGGCAAATTGATCCCTTGATGGATTGCCAACCTTGTGTTAAAGGCAAATTCAGAGATGGAGAGGCAGGAGGACTGGAGGCTGCAATCAATAAAAAAGAGACAGAAGGACTGGAGGCTGCCTAAGAGGGACACAGAGAAGTGGATGGACCACCACCAGCTTCCCTAGAGCTTAAAAAACACATCAGGCATTTTGTGCAGGTGAAATGGTTTGCCACCAAAGGGGTAGAAGAGGAATCGATTTTACACGCTCTGCCTTCTGACATTTGTCGTCATGTGCAACGTTACCTGGGTCTGGACCTTCTGAGACGTGTTCCCTTATTTTTAGAAACGGATGAGCAGATGCAAGTGGCAATATGCGACCGTCTGGTGTCATGTCTATACCCTGAAGATACGTACATGGCAAGAGAAGGAGATATTGTCAATGAAATGCTCTTCATTATACGTGGCACCTTGGAAAGCAACACCACTAATGGCAGCCGCTCCAATTTTTCCAATTCTAGTCGCCTTACTGCTGGCAATTTCTGTGGGGAAGAACTCCTCACTTGGGCCCTCATGCCAAAGACCCATGATTATTTCCCAACTTCTACTCGCACTGTGAAAGCACTTACCAAGGTTGAGGCATTTGCACTACCAGCTGAAGACCTCAAATTTGTGGTGAGCCAGTTCAGACATTTACACAGCAGAAAGCTAAAAAACACTTTTCGTTTCTACTCTAGTGAATGGCGCCTTTGGGCTGCTGGCTTTATTCAGGCTGCCTGGCACCAGTACAAAAGGCCAATAATGGATGAAAGGCAAATTGATCCCTTGATGGATCGTCAACCTTGCATAAAGGCAAATTCAGAGATGGAGAAAGCCACCATAACTGAAGTGGGCCAATCATCAAATCAAAGTCATCAAATGGACGAAGACTCCAAGTTCGAAGAATTTAGGGACTTGCTGGACAAAGTCACAAGGGACTGTCTAGATAGCCTTGCAATTTTTCCAAAAAATGTAGTACTGGGCAAGAGATTTCTGACTTACTTGTGGCTTACCTTTTTATGGTGGCCGGTAGTTGACTTTGAAAGGATTTTTTCTGATCTGATGGACATTCACGTCTTTATACCAGCACATAGAGAGCATAATAAGTAAGTGCTTGCTTCACCATTGATCCTATATTACATAATGTGGAGAAAACAAAGGTTTCAAGTATAGCGAAAATCAAAGAGAAGAGAAAGACTAAAGATTTTGTCGGGAAAAAGCCAATCCCATTTTCTGTTTTCTGAAATTTATTTGAGTCTTTACATATTTTACAAATAAGACCCTACAAACTTTAGTTATTACAAATAACAGAAAAATAAAAGGAAGTAAGAGGAATGAGTAAGGGACCCCAACAAACTCCTCCTCCTGACTCATGGAGCGTGTCCTCTAACCAAACCCGCCTTCTCACAACAAACTTCAAGCTTCAATGACGGTATCGACTTTGTCAACATATCCAAACCATTCTCACTCGTGTGGATTTTCTCCAACACCAATTCCTTGCTCTCAAGCACATCACGTATCCAATGATACCTCAACTCAATGTGTTTGGAGCGAGAGTGAAACATCAGATTCTTGCACAAGTGAATCGCACTTTGACTATCACAAAATAATACATACCTCTCTTGCCGAACACCCAACTCATGCAAGAACTTTTTCATCCAAATTAACTCCTTGCATGCTTTCGTAATGGCTATGTACTCGGCTTCGGTAGTAGAGAGTGCAACACACTTTTGCAACTTAGATTGCCATGACACGGCTCCGTTTCCAAAACAAATCAAATAACCGGATGTAGACTTCCTCGAGTCTATGTCACCAGCCCAATCGGCATCCGTATATGCCTCCAATACCGGATTGTTTGTGCCACCAAAACAAATGCAATAATTGGTTGTGCCCCTTAAATACCGGAGAATCCACTTAACGGCATTCCAATGCACCTTGCCCGGATTAGAAAGAAAACGACTTACCATACCAACGGCATGAGCAATGTCCGGTCTTGTGCACACCATTGCATACATCAAAGAGCCTATAACCGAGGCATATGGCACATTTCTCATCTCATTCTTCTCATTTTCATCTTTAGGACAGCCATCATGAGATAATTTAAAGTGATTAGCAAGAGGAGATGTTACCGGTTTACACTTGTCCATGTTGAATCTTTGAAGTACCTTCTCGATGTACTTCTCTTGTGACAACCAAAGCTTCCGATCCTTACAGTCTCTAGTGATTCTCATTCCAAGAATTTGCCTTGCCACACCCAAGTCTTTCATGGCAAATTTATTCCCAAGCCTCTCTTTCAATGCTTTGATTTTTGTTAAATCACTTCCAACGACCAACATGTCGTCAACATAGAGCAAGAGAATAATAAAGTCACCACTAGAATATTTCTTCACAAAAACACAATTATCGGAATTAGTTTTCTCAAATTTGTTGTCACACATAAAAGATTCAAACCTTTTGTACCAATTTCGAGGCGCTTGCTTCAAGCCATAAATGCTCCTTCTCAACTTGCATACCAAGTGATCTTGCTCCTTCTTCTCAAAACCCTCGGGTTGCTCCATGTAGAGCTCCTCCTCCAAATCACCATGGAGGAATGCAGTCTTGACATCTAATTGTTCTACCTCCAAATTTAAGCTAGCGGCCAAGCCAAGTACCACCCGAATTGAGGACATCTTAACAATGGGCGAGAAGATTTCTTCGAAATCAACTCCCTTCTTTTGATCAAATCCCTTCACAACTAACCGAGCTTTGTACCTCGGTTTTGCCTCTTGACCCTCAAATTTAACCCGATACACCCACTTGTTCTTGAGCACCTTTTTGCCTCTTGGCAATTTCACTAATTCAAATGTGTTGTTCTCATGCAAAGATTTCATCTCATCTTGCATGGCTTCCAACCACTTATCCTTGTGCTCCGACACCATGGCTTCTTGAAAACATTCGGGCTCACAATTATCTACAAGCAAAGCAAATTCATTAGATGAGTACCTTGTATTAGCCCGCCTATCTCGAGTTGACCTTCTTAATTCTTGCACTTGAGAAGCCTCATTTGAAGGGATAGTACTTTCGGGTTCATTCTCCTCCTCTTGTGGGTCATTAGTTTCGGTTGGTTGACTTGAAGTTGGCTGATTTGTTTCGGTATTTAGGTTGTTGGTTGAGATAGGAGTTAAATCAACAAAGTTTCTTGAAGAGATTTTGGGCTTGTCGAGATTTTGCACATTCTCAATGATTTCTTCCTCAAAGAAAACCACATCTCGACTTCTCACTAACTTCTTCTCAATAGGATCCCACAACCTATACCCGAATTCACCATTTCCATACCCCCAAAAGATACACTCTTTGGTCTTGCTATCAAGCTTTGACCTTTCATCCTTGGGTATGTGCACAAAAGCCCTACAACCAAACACTTTAAGATAATCATAGGATATGTCTTTACCTTTCCAAACCCTTTCCGGTACATCACCGTGTAACGCATGTGAAGGAGAACGATTAATCAAGTGCACCGCGGTGTTCAAAGCTTCACCCCAAAAACCTTTTGAAAGTTTAGAATGAGAGAGCATACATCGAATTCTCTCACAAATGGTGCGGTTCATCCTTTCGGCTATGCCATTTTGTTGTGGAGTTTTAGGTACGGATCTCTCAAGTTTAATACTATTGGTCTTGCAAAATGTCTCAAAGGGACCACGGTATTCCCCTCCATTATCCGACCGGACACACTTTAACTTCTTTCCGGTTTCTCTTTCAACCTCCACAACCCATTGCTTGAACACATCTAACACTTGATCCTTTGTCTTAAGGGAATATGCCCATAATTTTCTAGAATGGTCATCCACAAAGGTCACAAAATAAAGAGCACCACCAATGGTTCTATCTCCCATTGAACAAAGATCGGTATGCACCAAGTCCAACAAATCCGATTTCTTGCTTGTCGGATTTCTTTTAAAGTTTATACGATGTTGTTTGCCCGCCAAACAATGTATACAAGAAGTGAGAGAGGTGCTATCACAAGACACATAATTTTTCTTGGAAAGAATCTCAATGCCTTTTTCACTCATGTGACCCAACCGCAAGTGCCATAAATCGGTTGAGTTACATTCCGAGACATTCATCTCACCACATACCTTTACTTGAGTCACATAAAGCGAACCAGATTTGGAACCACGAGCAACAACTAAATGTCCTCTCAATAATTTCCATCTTCCTCCAAAGAAGTAACTTTGGTATCCATCATTATCAAGGGCACCAACCGAAATCAAGTGGAGCCTCATATCCGGCACATGCCGAACATCCTTGAGAATAAGCTTGCATCCTAAACTAGTCTCCACACATACATCTCCAATTCCAGAGATTTTACAAACTCCGTTATTCCCCATTCTTACAACACCATAATTACCCTCCTTGTAGGAAGTAAACAAGTCACGTCTAGATGTGACATGAAATGAGGCCGCGGAGTCCACTACCCAAGTGGAGTCTTGACTAGTGAAATTTACAAAACCTTCATCACAAGCAATGAATACTTCTCCATCGGAAGCAATGGCGGTGGTATGCACCTTCTCATCATCACCGCCTTTACCCCTAGATTGATCTCTCTTAAGACCATCATTCTTGGCTTTCAATTTCCGACACTCATTCTTCATATGACCGGGCTTCTTGCAATAATAACAAATAATTCTCTTTCTAGACTTTGACCTCTTTTTTGACTTATCCCGCTTGTCATCATAATGAGAGTTTCTATGAGTACTTCTACCCCGATTTTCGGTAACAAGAGCCGAAGACTCACCAGTGATTCCTAACTCCTTACGCCTCAACTCCTCATTGAGCATGCTATCTTTTACCATGGCTAGGGTCACAACACCATCCGGTGCTGAGTTACTCAAAGACACTACCAAAGTTTCCCAACTATCGGGTAGAGAACTCAACAAAATTAAGGCTTGTAACTCTTCATCCAAAACCATTTTCATGGTAGACAAACGGTTTACACAATCTTGAAACCGACTCAAATGATCGGACACCGAAGACCCTTCTTGATATTTCATATTAACCAACTTTCTAATATAAAAGGCCTTATTTTGAGCTGTCTTGCGCTCATACAAACCCTCAAGTTTCTCCCACAAAATTTTAGCCTCGGTTTCGGTTGAAATATGGTGATATACAGAATCATCAACCCATTGTCTAATTATGGCAATTGTCTTTCGATTAGAAATTTTCCAAACCGCATCGGAGGTACTATCGGGTTTTGTACCCGTAAGAGGTTCATAAGCATCCTTACAATACAACAAATCCTCCATACGAGACTTCCAAATAGAATAATTGGATGAAGTAAGTTTGATCATAGTACCACTATTACTCTCCTCCATTGCACAGAAACTTACTGGTAAATTCTCAGATGGTTTATACAAGTTTTCGTTCACTGCTTAAAGTAGTACACAAACCAAAAAAAATTACCAGATAGTAGACTGCAGCACAGGGAGCACAGCACAGGAGAATACATATTGCTTTTTGATCCTAGGTGTTGACGCGGTGCACACCAAGAAGCGGTGTTGGCGCGGTCCAGGGAGAAAAAATGCGAGAGCGTGAGATCGCGGTCTTGGCGCGGTCCACTGAACAGGAGAGAAGAAACCCTTGGCGTGGTCCCCTTGGTGTTGGCGCGGTGTACAGCACAACACACGCGAAAACAGCACAGCACTGTAGCGGCTCACGAACTCAGAAGAAAACTTAGTGCAGCAGAGAGAGAACCCGTGCTCTGATACCAGTTGTGGAGAAAACAAAGGTTTCAAATATAGCGAAAATCAAAGAGAAGAGAAAGACTAAAGATTTTGTCGGGAAAAAGCCAATCCCATTTTCTGTTTTCTGAAATTTATTTGAGTCTTTACATATTTTACAAATAAGACCCTACAAACTTTAGTTATTACAAATAACAAAAAAATAAAAGGAAGTAAGAGGAGTGAGTAGGGGACCCCAACACATAAGCAGTTGATCTCCTACCATGAGAGTAAGAGAGATCACAATGTTATTTTAGAGAAAAGGGAAGAAGGTAGTTGGTGCTTGTTTATGGATATACTACTAAATATTGACTAGAGGTATCTCGATTCCAAGGAAATAATAGACACTATGAATAATGATGTGTATGCGGTTCAACTTGGTAGTTGGCATTACACAACAAATGTTCACAATGGTGTCAAGCAAACTGGGTCTGAAGAAACAAAGTTAAAAGACCACATTGAGGTCAACCAAACTGATTTCTTAAAGAAGTTGGGAGAATACGTGCATTACCTTAGCCTGCGAGGCATTTCAGGAATAGTAGAGATTCATGCATCAATTGGGAGACTAGATTATCTGAGAATACTAGATATCAGGGCTTGTCATAATTTGAAAAAATTACCACAAAAACCATCCAGATTAAAAACAGAAGCCTTATGGTTCCCGTATCTCGAGGTTTTAGATATTTCAGAGTGCTACCTGTTAGATTATATGCCAAAATGGGTATGTGAGCTCCCTTACTTAGAGGTGTTAAAGGATTTTGTGGTTGGTAGCTTGGGAAATAAAAACCAGTCCTGCAGTTTAGGTGATCTCTCAAAATTAAAAAAACTATGGAAGCTAAGCATTAGATTTACCATTGACAATTTGGGTCCTGAAGTTTTCCGGGGTTTTAATTCTCTGAACGAACTTTTGGTATTGACCATAACATGGAGACAAAATAAGGAGATACCAACCTACTATTTACCAAAGAATGTAGAAAAGTTGGATATCAGATGTTATCCATAAGCTGAGGTACTATCAAAGCTACAAAACCCAGGAGAACTAACAAAGCCTTACTAAAATTCCTTGCCATGATAATTGGAATGTGGAGATACTGCGCCTTAGGTTCTTGAATAAGTTGGCCTATCCAACCAATTGGGAAGAGCTCAAGAACTCATTTAAGAATTTAAAGTACGTGGAATATGTTGAGTGTACCAAGCCCAAGAATTTCCCCAACGATGGGCATAGTTGGCATAATGAAGAATGATATGAGCTCAGAAGATTAATTGATGATAAATTTTATGGAGACCAATTTGTAAAGGTATTGAATAAATTATATCAACTGTGATTGAATTATTCATTTGTTTGAATGCTAAAATGACTTAAAACTATTCGATTGAAATTTTATGATTTTGATTGCTATAAAGTGTATGATGGAAAGAGTGTGCATATGTCGATTTTTACTAATATTTTACTATAATATAATGTTGTAATATTTCTATATATTTACCATTTATTGATCATTATATGGAATGCTATATAATTTTGTTGTTGACACTAGTGGAAAATATCAAATCAGGATCGGTTATATACACATATCAGTATAGGAATCCAACCGATCCTGATGAAGGCGATCCTGATACTATCAGGATCGGTTTGTATTTTTTAAATAACCGATCCAAATAGAAACTATTAGGATCGGTTTTTCAATATAACCGATCCAGATAGTTGTTATCTAGATCGGTTATTATTCAAAAACCGATCCTAATAATGAAATTTTTAATAAAAAAAATTTAAAAATGTTATCCGGATCGATTTTTATATAATAACCGATCTTGATAATAGGTATCTGGATCGGTTCTTGTATAAAAACCGATCCTGATAATATTGTCAAATTTTTTTTATTAAAAATTTAATTATTAGGATCAGTTTTTATACAAAAACCGATCCATATACCTATTATCAAGATCGGTTATTATATAAAAATCGATCCTGATAACATTTTCGAATTTTTTTATTAAAAATTTCATTATTAGGATCGGTTTTTGAATAATAACCGATCTTGATAATAGGTATCTGGATCGGTTTTTGTATAAAAACCGATCCTAATAATTAAATTTTTAATAAAAAAAATTCGAAAATATTATCAGGATCGGTTTTTATGTAATAACCGATCTTGATAATAGGTATCTGGATCGGTTTTTGTATAAAAACCGATCCTGATAATATTTTCGAATTTTTTTTATTAAAAATTTAATTATGAGGATCGGTTTTTGAATAATAACCGATCCTGATAATATTTTCGAATTTTTTTTTATTAAAAATTTCATTATTAGGATCGGTTTTTGAGTAAGAACCGATCCAGATGGTTGGTTGAATGTAAAAACTAGATTTTTAATTTTTTGGCCAGCTTCCATTTATATATATATGCTGGCCCAATTAATATGCTACCGATACAAATCACAAATAGATATCAAAACACATCCTACAAATTAAGTTTACACATCCTAAATTTAGTTTATATATACAAATCACATACGAATCCTAAATTAAATATCATAGACATACACATCCTACAGATTAAGTTTACACATCCTAAATTGTAATACTTCTTCTTGTCGACTTTACCTCATTTAGGAAGTATTGAACCCATATTTTTCGTAATTCGCTCAAGCGTTGTACAGTATGTCTAGAGGAAATGTCCTGCATTTTTTAAAAGATAGAAGAGCATGCACAATTAATTATGTATTTTATTATATTTGAAGCAACAATGCTGAATTACTTTTTGAAAAATTAATAAATGCATACCTTTAAGTTCGGAAAAGTATCAATGTGTTCGTTTATTATGTCTTGCACGAGCAACATGACATAATATGCACATTCCCAATTGGCCGGTTGTTGTGGGCACTACATAAAAAGTTTGAAAAAATTGGAATGTATGTTAATGAGCATACAAATGACTTATATGTCTAGATATTCACAATTTTTTCCAACTAGGTCCTTATAATCATATATCTCAATATAAACTATTACCTTGCAATCGTTATGAATCGTCAAAGAAGTACCCATTACCCTGATGAAGACACTATTGAAATATGAACACATTGAACAATCAGTACTTACGAGAGATATTTAAACTGAAAAAAATAAAAAAAATATAATGCATTGTAAACAAACGTAAAATTTAGGATGACACTTACTCCTCGACCGCAGCAGTGATCATTAGCATTTTTTTACTCTTCTTACTGGAATCGTACACGTACAGAGCACTTTCTCTTGGCATAAGCGCAGCCAATACCCAATGATTGCTGCATGTTAGGTTTATAGCATGTAATATTCTATAATAGATATATATATATATATATATATATATATAATAAAATTAGAATATATATATGTAGCACTAACATCTGATGGTAAGGGATAAATATCAATCTCTTGTCCCGATTTCCGTTGAGTGCTTCCCCTATGTATTGAAGTGTACGTTCTCGATCATCATTCAGCATGGTGGCATTCGTTCGCTCGGGGTCCATGAAACCAACATGCTCATCGGGAAATTCCTCCTTGACGAATTTGTGCCAATACCTAAAAAAAAGAAGGCATACAGGTGTTACCAAATTTGTTTTATTTGAATTATAGGTACTAAATTCTATAATTATTACGAATATTAACTCACAGCATCCACATCTGAATGACTGGTCCAGTGAGCCACTCTCGTGGTGTAAGCAAGGCCGCATAATCATCTGCATAAACAGATATGGAGTCTGCTGAATAGAAAAGATCAAGTGGCGGATCGATTTTGAATGGACTGCCATCTAGCTCCAAAAACCAATCACGCATCTGATTGAATGTTCGTCCCAGCTTGTTAAAATTGATACCATCAAGCGCCTGGCGGTGACTCGTTGCTTTCCCACCTACAGGAAGCTGTATCTCTTTGCGTGGTTCCTACAAAATTTCGTAATAAATTGAAATAAAATTCAAAATGAACTATAACTCTGTCATATAGATACAAATTAAGAAGTATAAGAACTTAGTAATAATATATACCTCATCTGAACCTGTCAATATCATGGATATCGGCCATGCAGTGAAACTGCCGAGGACTGATCCAAGGGTTAACTGTTCACCATTTGGTAGAGGTAAGGGGATGTCTAGGAAGTCCACATCTTCAACACCATCCACCATTACTCTTGCATGATCGTGTGGCATCGGTCTGTTGTGAATTGTTCCACCGGGTACAATTGGCACATTAATTATCCCCTTGGCCACCATACGAGTATTCTCACCTACTTTCGCGAGGAGTTTGCAGGGCAGTTCTGCCTCCTGTACAAGTATATGTATTTACTCGAATAAAATCCGAATATATATGAAACTAAGGCATATGCCAACTGATTTAAATCTGAATTTGTATTACCTCAGTAAATCCAGAAAGATCGGCAGGTTTGACTGACTGGCAGCTGCTCTGAAGGAGCGTTGGGGTAAACGTCTTTTCTTGTTGGGCCATCGTCTGCTGAATCAAAATTGCAAGTTCAGATTTCATTTCTTTCCTCATTTCTTCCCGTATTCTGTCCTCCATTCCTCTTACTCTCTCCTCCATTCCTCGACACCTCTCCTCCACTATTTGATCAACTCTCGCATTAATTTCTTCTTCGGATGTCTTCAAGGTGCGTGTCCTCCTTATCCGACCCTTCCCGAATGTTTTTGACTGTGTAATCAGACCTCCCACTCCTCTCACCCTCCCAGGATGCTCCAGATTTGGGAGAGATTTTCCCAGAACATCCTCGTATCATATGACCGTCAACTGGCATTATTTGAAAGCCGCTTCTTGTTCTTCCTGAAATGACAAATGCATGTTACAACATATTAATTTAAAGTTGAATTTCAACGAATAACAATATCTAAATCCTCACAATTTTGTTGATGACCGGTAAGTATGTTTCTGGATAAAAGCGTTCGTTGGTCTTGTCGGAGAGCTTCTGTCTGGCTAGTTTCCATGCGACGTGCCTATGCTCAACCGACAAATCAACAAACTCCTCTGGTGTCAATGCAGTACTAGTTGACCCTTGGGAAGACGGATCACTAGATGCTTTCTCGTTTGCAATCGCCTGCATAGCATCTTTAAGTCGGTTCTGGAAACCCTCATCATTGTAACCTCTGGATCCCAAGAAATGTGGATACTTGTTGTGGGCCTGATTCTCCCTCCCAATCTGACTGGCAGCCTACAACGCAAGAAAGAAACAATTGGCCTTGATTATAAAAAAAAAATTGAATTCTTAATTATAGATAAGGTAGGTGGTCCATAGAAATAAACATACATCAAATTCCTCCGTCATTCGGTACTCGACAAATTCTTCCCAGTCTTTTTCTTCAATTTGGAGCTTATCAAAATCGGGCGTCCCACCCTCGCGGAACACTTTAGTCAGCTCGGTTCGCCATTTTCGGTGACAACTAGCCATTCTCTGATAATAATATTTCCTCACATCTACGTCTTCGACTATACCCCAGGTCACCTAACAAACAAATATAAATCAAAATTTAGAGTTAAACTAATCGAATGATTTTTAATGAAATTAGTACCATGTTATTTACCTTAAGTATTTCCCATATTTTTTGCTTGTACTCATCTGGAACATCTTTCCATCGTTGGAACCTTATAGGAATATTCCTTCTTACCAATATTCCAAAATCTGTTGCAAAACTCGTTGTCTCTCGAGTAACAACCGGCCTGAAAAATTTGTCAAGTTGCAGCGTTTTCCCTTTCTCGTTAAACTTCTCCTTAATTCTATTAGGCCCTCTTCCTCGTTTCTTAATCGAGGCCGACTCACTACCATCATGATCACTATCACCTTCCATATCTGTTTTTTTTTAAACAATTAATTGAACTCAATGCTACATTATCTCTAGAGAACTATAATTAGTAGAACAAAGTTATATCATACATAATGTAAAATTGAAATGAGACCACAAAGTTATACCATAATTGGTACAAAGTTATATATAATTGTTACCATAATTCGACTCACTACCATAATTGGTACAAAGTTATACCATAACTAAAATTAAAATGAGACCGCAAAATTGATCTAATCTACGCATAATCTAATCCATACATAATGTAAACCATGCACAATCTAACCATTCTTTCACTAATTTACTAGAAACTTTAATATATTTGTAATGAGAAGACACATATGACAATCTAACCAATACAATATGAAATACCAAATAAAATTCTCACAATGCCTTGGTACCAATTACACTTGAGTAACTAGGGTTAACAAAAATAATGAAATAAACCGAATTAATTAGCAACAATGCTAACAACAATTCTCACAATGCTAACAATTTATAAAAAATTCATAATAAACCGAATTAACTAGCAACAATTTCTAATCCGATTCTCACAACAAATTCTAATTCGAAATGCTAACAATTTCTAAACCATTCCTAACAAACCAAGTTTAGAGAGGGAGAGGGAGAGGGAGAGGGAGAGGGCACTTACCCGAGTGTGAGAGAGAGCGCCGGGGTTGAGAGGGAGATATAGGCGGGAGGTGGGGCCACCGAGCCGACGGAGAGGGAAGAGCAGAATAGAAGGCTTTCACGGAGGAGAAAGAGGCGACGGAGGAGGAGAGGGAGGAGCACCGAGAGAAGCCACGGAGGAGGAGAGGGAGGAGCCGACGACAACGGGTTTGAGGAGGTGGGAAGAGGCTAGGTCACGGTTTGA
>JARJHM010001497.1:0-24372 GCA_033356055.1 Carex pumila | reverse complement strand
AAAAAAAAAAAACCACCCAGTATATCAACCAACATAACAAAAGTTTTCTAATTCCAAACTACTCCAAGTCACTCTAGATAATGGAGTCTTCATTTTCTTCCAGAACTTGGTTGTTTTCAGACGTTTCATATCCCCTTCAACAAGTGTTATGGTGGCAACAACATTTCCCACCAGGTCCTCCTTCACAGTGGACATGACAAGGAGTGGATCCACTGCCTTCTTCTTTGTGATCAACTAATATGAAAAATCCTTGACATTATAGGGTATTATCAGAGAGAGTTTTTTTAAAGGAAATTATTAATGCAATAATATTGATACCCAATAATTTAGCTGACCATGAATGTTAAAATTTGAAAGATGAAACCTCTATTTTTTATTTAAAATTTTAAAGATTAAATTTCGGTTTTTACCAGGCTTCTAAATAGCTAGCTATTGCGGCGCTATAGCTATGCTATAGCTTTTCCGGACCATAAACGCTAAGCTATGAGATAAAATTACGCTAACTCAGCTACGACCGCTATAGCTATAATAGCCGACCGCTATTACCGCTATATGAGACCCGCTATAGCTACCGCCATGCTACATGGTTTTTTTTTTGCAATTTATATGGACTTCTATACTTCTATTCTTATTTCTAATGCTGCATGGTATTCTACGATAAGTATACTAAACTAAACAATATGCTTCTATTTTTATTTGTGATTTATTCTATCATTCTATATCAAGAAATATTCAAATACTAATTCTTCATTTTGATTACTCTTTTTATAATATTCATTTGTAAAATTATTATCGTTCATTTCAATTAAAAGCTGATTTTGATTATTATTATAATTAAAAAAATGTTTAAATATTTATATTGATTTCATTTACCTTATAAAATTAATTGCTCTTTGTCTATTATAATATGTAATACCATGAAATATAAACTATTAAATAATGTTACTTTTTAGATTTTTTTTCCTTCTTATTTGCGTAATTGATAAAAAGTATAGACTTAGATTAGTTGTTATTTAGTTGTTATATCCATTCTCTAATATTGATTATGTTGATAATTAATAGAAATATAGAATATAAAGTTTGAAAAGGGAAAATCGCTATGTGTGATAGCTTTCGCTATAGCTACGCTATTCGCAATAGCTTTTTTTTTTTTTATCTCCCCGCTATACCGCTATAATCGCTATTTAGAACCTTGGTTTTTACTCGTAACCTCTGACTCGTGCTGCTGATTTGCAACACCCAAAAATGCTCAGGAAAAAACGCCCCCTGGTGCAAGACCTGGCAAGATTGGTCAACGGAGAACACCTCGTTGCAAGTTGCAAGAGTATTTGATTACAGATCTTCACGCAGTGGAAGCGTAGTAGAAATATGTATAATTTCGGTTAGAATTTTGGAGACAAAATTTTTTTTGAAGAGAGGGATAATGTAATGCTTTATCAATTAGTTATATTTTAATAAAAGTAATTACAATTTAGTATTTTAATTTTGAGAAAAAAATTCTTTTTAAAGGAGGGAAGAATGTAACGCCACGTAAATCAAAATATTAAATTAAGATACAACATAAATAGTATATATAGTTATTTATTCTTCTATGTCATTTTTCTTCTTTCAATTAGTTAATTTAATAATTTAGCAAATCATCCAAATTAAACTATGTGAAAAGAAACAAATAAATTTTGATATAGATCTGAATTTATATGGCACATATAAAGGATAGTTGCCAACGTTGAAAGCCCAATGCAACCTAATTGGTTCATCAGCCAAAAGTTGACAACGTAAGAAGATTTCATAATCAACACCTACTCTTCACAAGCTTTTCGAAAAATGGTCATATGCCGAAATGGGACACTCAAGCACCAAGATATGTCTGTTTAAAGAGTGCTGAAGTTCCATAACAGTTGCTGACTGTTATAACGGAATAAATACTGACCACACCTCGTTAAATCAAATCACGAGATCCACACTTGAAAATAAGTCAGAGAGTTACCGTTGTGGAAACCATGTTGGCAAATTTTTCTTCTTATGTGGTCAATAAATAAAAAAATACTACCCGTTAGCCGTATGATACATGCGAAGTTTAATAAAATATATTTAGGATTTGAAAATTTTCACATTTTCATCATGTTCAAAATGAAGTCTAATAGGATACTAACACCAAAAATATACTACTTACGAGTCTACAGACTGATGATATACTATTTTTATGACAAATACATGTAGCTTTGATAGCGGTCATCTAACTAATACTGTATTACGACATAAGTTCGATTATAAATTTTATCAAATATTTTTTGGTTTGCTCCAACATCATATAATCGAAAATTGGCAACAATTTCTTATTTTTTAATAATATAATTATTTAATTATGGTTTGCTTCAACACTGATATTTATGTTTCCTATTTCCATAATTTTTTTGTAATTATAAATTAATAACTCATAGGAGATGTATGTAGAGTTTGAACCTGAAAATGTTTCACACTATTTTTACATGTCACATTTTCTACGCCTTTAAAATCACACGTTTTCATTTCCACACTCACAACCAATGATTGAAAAAAAAAATTCAAATCATATATAGGTTTATGGAGATATTGTTTCGGCCCAAACTTCATATATATTTAAAGCCCAGTTAAGCCCCAACACGTGCTTTAAAATTTGTAGCACACGCTTAACAAAATTAAATGGAATTTCTCGGAAACGAGATTTTTTTGTTTATTTTTCTTTCAAAACAATATTAGATTTAAATTTTCTGGGTTTCATCACTATCCGATCCGTATCCGATCCAGTTGCACCCCTAGTCATATTTTTATTTTACCTCAATGAGAATTTATAGAAATGGTAAGTCAAATATATAAAAAAAAGAACCCTGAACTTAGCGCAGTGGCGTGAATTCCGTCTCTATATATACAGAAAAACGCATATTCAATTCTAAAAAATAATTATCTAAAAGAAAACAAGATGTACATGAGCCCTTAAATCAAAAATAAAAAAATGTGTTCGATAAAGAAATTTCTTTTTTGTTGGATTGAAGTTTCCATATATTTCTATAAAAATGAAATGTGGACAACTTATATATATGACATATTTAATTTTCAGATGTCAAATGCAAATCTCTCCTTCGAGCTTCGGAGCTGAGTCCCAAAAGCAAAAAATAAATAAAATAATAACACATTTTATATTTTAGTGGATGCTTTCAAACGTTAAAAATCCTCCTGCAATAACAAAGATGTTTGCTTAAATTCATACAACACAATTATTTAAAATTTTCTCTGTGTATATATGATACAAAGTATAGGTTGCTGTTTTTTTTATCATATGTTTTAACCTTTAAAATATTAGAAAAAATTTCTAGTGTATCCATGCAAACTTTTGAAACAACCAATATTCTCATAAAAATATCATAATATCCAATATATATGTAAAAGTTTAACATTCTCACTGTCATCCCCTTTTAATTATTTAACTTATTATTATTTAAAAAAAAATTAAACTGACTAACATGACCTTGAGTTACACACTGCTTCTCTTGCAAGTTACCCCCTGCCTCTTCGTTTCTTTTCTCAATTGGTGATTGGTCAATATGGAAAATGGGTTCTAAGTTCTAACTAAACTTAAGTTCAACTTTTCAATCAAAAAAAAAAACTTAAGTTCAACCAAATTGATCAATTGAAAAACAAAGAGGCCTCTTAATTGGGTTAAAAAACAAAGAGGCCTCTTGATACTTGAAGGGGTAAGGGACAGTGTTACACTTGATTTGCGCTAAGGATAGATTTGGCCCAAAAGGCACGATGACGGGTCGAATTATCACTAGTGGTTTGCTAAACCCGTTAGGGGTTCAACCCGTTTTTCCCGGCCCGTACCTGTTACCCAAGGTACCCGTATCTGTTGTCCGGGTACAAACGGGTAGACGGGTATGGGTAATAAACAGATCAGACAACCTAATTTGAAAAAAAACCCGTTGTACCCGTACCCGTCTACCCGCCTACTTGTATCCGTACCCGATCCGTTTCAAAATTCAAAATTTTTTAAATTTGTCCCGTCTGTTCAAGAGGGGCCTGGTCCGGGTCAAATCAAACCCGACCGGACCCACCCAGGTCACCTCAACCCTTTTTTTTATATATAAGATTATAAATTTTATTTATTTAGAAATTATAAAAAAAAGAAAAAAAAACTGGCGGATTGGACCCGTACCCGTACCCGTCAACCCGCAACAGGTACGGGTAATAAATGAACCGGATAGAGATTTTGGAAAAATTACCCATCTACCCGTTACGAGTTTTACACGTATCCAGCCTACTCCTTTACCTGTCATACCCGTTACCCCTAACGAGTAATCCGGAACGGGTCAAGGGCAATCAGTTAGCAAACCACTAGTTAGCACCAAGCTTAAGTAGCTCTGACAAGCTAGAAATGCATGCGCTGGGCAATCTGGCGATACTTCATACTACAATGTTTCAGTGAGGGGTCTAGCTTTTGTTAATTGATATAGACATGTTTGATCCATATTAAAAAACATAAAATGGATCTTAGAATGGTCCACTAATGCATAACATATCAGTGACTATTATAAATCTGTCAATATGAGACCGTCGAATTTGCAAACGTGTTTTTCTGCTAGAGATGAACTTAGCATAATCTTGGTGAATCTTTATGCATCTAAATTATCATTTTCTCAGAAAAAAAAGTGGAGTTTGTCAAATATAGGTAGCCAAAATGTCATCTTTTATCTTTCATAATTATAAAAGATTCATGACGTATAGGACCATAGGAGCTTCCAATTTGCATACACTAATTAAAATGTGTTATATATAATAGCTACTAGCTAGTAATATTCCAAATCATATCCTATGTAGAACTCTACAAATGACAAATAAAGGTTGTCTCAGAATATATTACGTTGCTGTCTTGCATTTCTCCAATTATGTATGTATGACGATTGTTATTTATTGGATGTTATATTTTTTTTTCTAAGTACATGATTAGTAACCGTATAAAAATAGTTAAATTTTGTATAAGTTTGATATAATTCAACTACATTAACGGGACTGTTAAATATCAAAATGATTTAATGAATAAGATTCTATTATTAGAAGGATAGGAAATAATCATATCAAAAAGAGATTAAAAAAAAAAGTGGAGTATAACATGATGTGTTGTAGCTTTGTAGACTTTTTTTTTTTTTGCCTTTTACACCTTGTTTGGATGGAGAGTAGAGGAAGGGAGGGAATGAAAATGAATAAAATTTTTTCGTTGAATCGTGTTTGGTTGATAAAATTATGTCGGAAGTGAAAGGTTTAACCTTGTATCATTATAATTAATAGAATCGGTTTCTCTCCCAAATTGGAATGTAACAGATGGAAATAAATTTTGTTACAAATATATTTAGAAAAAAAATGACACAAATGCTCAACTCTATATTTTACATATATAATTCTCATATAAGATTTTTTCTCAAACTTACAATAGTCACCAAATTTTTCATTAACCAAACAAGAAAGAAAATTTAAATTTATTTTCTCTCATTAATCATCCAAACACGAAGAGGTTAAATATGTTAATCTTCCTTTCTATTCCATTTCATTTCCTTCTATTCTTTACCTCCCATCTCTTCCTCTACTCTCCATCCAAACATGGTGCTTTCAACTTAAAATATACACTATGATGAGTAGAACTAGGGTGTTCTTAAGTTCACCAAGCTCTTTGGTGAACTCAAGTCTAAAACTCATCAAATCGATTTCAAATGATGAATCTGAACCGTTGAAACCCGCGTACCTTACAAGTGATGTGTCTACATGTTAAAATTTTAAACATTCGAATTAATTTAGTATAAAGTCAAGCGGTCAAAATTAGAAGGTTAATAAATTAATTTTAATGCATTCATTTTTTGAACCTTTTTTGACCACTTGACTCTATGCAATATTAATTTCAAAATTAAATTTTTCATGTAGACGCATCACTCGTAAGGTAGATGAGTTTTAACGGTTCCGATTCATCATTTGAAGCTGATTTGATGAGATTTAGACTTCAGTTCACCAAAAGACTTGGTGAACTTAAGAACACCCTAGTTCTACTCCACTATGATTTTTCCAATTGGATTTCAATTATATGATTTTCTTGTGACCTTTTACGTGAATAATATGTTTTTTTATCAGACTAAAAACTGATTCCTTGATGTTTTACGACATATTCAATATATATTTATTAGCAAATTAATTACACTCTCGACAATCTGATTTACTCCTCAATTTCATATTCAATATAATTAAGTTCTCCATTATTTTGTTGCTAAATGAGAGGATATATGATCCTAGCTATATATACTTCCATAGGAAAATAAATCTGTTGTTACTTTAATGGAATAGCATGTTTTTATTATTTTGATTTCAACCGTTCAAAATTTTCATGCGTAAATTTCAATGATTTTTTTATACACGAATCTCAACGAAAATCAACAATTGAAATCGGAATTACTCGCTCCAGGCCTGTTATTCCTTTAGAATATATAACAACAGATATATACGTTTCCCTCGCATAGACACATTCCAAATCATATGCTCTTCTATAAAATGACACTCGATCATAGAGATAAAATAGAATTTTAGATGAGGTTGATCGATGTTTCACGATAATGTGAACTGACTAGATTTATGCCTCGTGCATTTAGTGCTTCTGCTCTGTAAAAGAACAAGTTTATTCTGAGGTATATATATGTCTATTCTCTATTATAAAAAAGTTCCACTGTTAGCTCATCAGGCATATATATATATATATATAGAGAGAGAGAGAGAGAGAGAGAGAGAGAGTAAGGCTTGGGTGCTATGGATAGCATAGAGACCTACGGTGCTACGGCTTAATATTTTGTGTTTTTAAAATCTTAACGGTCGATTCAAATAGTTCATCTTGTTCTCCATATTAATATGTGTTTGGAGACCAAATTTTATATTTTTTGAAAATTTTTTATTATTTTTTTAGCTACGTAGAAAATCACTTGATCTAAAAAATTATGCTCCATTCAGATCTTGTAACCCTTATAATTACAAAAATTATGCTCCATTCACTTGTTGAGAAATTGTAAGAATCTAGTAATAATTAACCCTTATAGCGAACTTAATTTGTGGAGGTTGGGAGGTAGGTACAAAGGTGATTAATTATAGAAGGCTCAGTTTTTATTTTTATTTTTTATTTGTTAAAGAAAGTTGGAGGTCGATACTTCATATCTGAAGTAAATAAATATTGGTACATTGTCATCTAACTAATTTTTAAAATAAAGATGAGAGGCAATTAATTATCTCTCACATTCATTTTAATATCTTTAGATCTCTTTAGATTCAAACCTGTAAACTCTCACAAAGTGGGCATTTTCTTTAGTAATAAGATAAAAGGCTGGTTTTTAGGAGTTTGTAGTAATGTTAGTGAGAAGTTAGATAATTATTTCAATTTTTTAAGTTAGCCTATCAAACGGAAGAAGTAAATTATGAAATATGAGGATTTTTCAAATGCTTCTATTTTTTATGCTTTCATTATGTCTTCATTTTTAAAAACTTAAATAATTCAAAATTTAAAACTTAAAATTCAAAATAAAACAGTTAGATGCGATATATATATTATTTTATCTATGTGTCCATAAAAAATTATCACATTTTAATTTTTTTTTATATGAATCAATAAGTTGAAAAATCAACGTCTAGAAATCATCCACATTAGAGGTCGATACTTCATATTATGACATTTTTATATATTCCAAAATGCTCATATCCAATGGTTTTTTCTTGAATTTTAAAATTTAACTTTTGAATTATTAAAGTTTTTAAAAATTGAGGGATTTGAACCATTCTCATAAAATATATATGATAATAATAATTTTGATAGTGATATAATAAATATGATAAATATGGTCATGTTTTCCAAACTTTAATATTCGTAAAAAGTCTTATATCTGAGTTTCCAACTCACAACTTTTTACACGTAACACATTGTCACTTGTATCATACACTAGACAAAATTAAGGCTGTTCCTGAAAGCATGAATAATAATATAATAAACGACAGAAAAGTACATAGCTGGTGATCATTTAAGCTAGAAATTACTTTAGGAACTTTTCTAATTAATTCAATTATTCATGATTAAGAAAATATTCTCACGACGACAAGAAGCAATTAATATATCGACCCCATGTGATGTTCTTTTTCTTTTTCTTTTTCCCGTTATGACGCAATTGTCACAAACTCTCTCTGTTTTTCTTTATTTTCTAATTAATAGATAATGAAGGTTTTCTATCTTTTATTTAATGTTCACAAAGAACTTTATTTGAATTTCAAACTTATAACTTTCTATACAGAAAGTGTTACTCTTTGTCACTAAATAAAAAATTAATTCTTAAATATAATGATTTTTTAATTCACATCATTTTTCAGTTATATCAATGTCATAGATTAGATATGGTATATATATACACATCACTAATTAGCTCTACGAGTCATGATGAATGGTACATCACTCGTAAAGAATTAATTATACTCTTTAAAAAAATATCAATAGCTTATCATAAATAAAAAATTTATAATTATGAATATTCAAATTTAAAAGATTAAACTTCCATTTTCTATTTATAAAATATATTTCTTGGGTGCAAAAAAATTAAATAAAAATTAGCGAGACTATTTACAATTTGACTTGCCACGTGGGGAAGGCGTATCCATCCACCTCGTTCTTATATAATGCACTATTTTTTTATTTATGAAAAAATATATACCCTTCTATTTGGAATAGGAATATATTTCCTTACTCTTGGAATCCTATGCGAAGCGCACGTAGGCAAATGAAAGGGGATTAAATTATATATATATATATATATATATATATATATATATATATATATATATATATATATATATATATATATATATATATTGCAAGGATTGGAAATTTTGATTTGATAATTCAAGAGGGCATTATCAATTTGCATGCTAAAGAGAAGACCAAATTAAAGAATAATTGTCCTTGGGCTAAGGAATAGCATCTCTTGATCTATCATAGATATATACAGGGGCGGATCTACTGTAGCACAGGGGTCAGCTGCTCCCTGCTGGATTTTTAAAAATAGTACTAAAAATCTGTTTTTTGGATCTTTATCCCTCCCTGGAATTCAAATTGCCCCCCCTGTAGCCCATTATGGAATTTTAATAGACGGAACAGAGTCCATATAAACTCTGAGTGAAACAAATTAGCGGAGCCCAAATAGGCGCTGATCCCAAATAGCAAAAATTAGTTGAACCAAAATGTTGATTTTTTTCAAGTAGTTTGGGATTTTTATTATATTGATTGATATTTTTTTGTTATGTTGAATTGTACCCAATAAGCTATTGGGTTTAAATCCGATAAGCTATTTGCATCTGATTATTGTCCCGCCCTGACAAAAATCCTGTATCCACCCTTGGATATATAGACAAATAAATTCCATCCTGAAGAACAACTAAAAGGGGTAATATATAAATATAAAGGGACTCTACTTTTCATGAGGAGCTGTTAATTAAAGTAGGTACGGATGCTTCTTTGATATCTCTTCTATTTAATCATGCAATAACAGACATCGATTATAGATTATATATAAAACAGATCTAGTTGAAGCATACATGTGTATGCGGTGATCATAACATAAAAGAAAAATAAACAACAACTAGACAAATCATATGTGTGTATATATATATATGGTTTCCAAAAATGGGACAGATGTATTTTCATTTCCAAGCTAGATAGCCTCAAGTAGGATTGGATCATTAATTTGGCCTGCTCACTTGGTTACAAAAATCTAATAAAAATCTTGACAAATTGAGTTGAAGATAAAGATCCTGTATGTGACAGGATGAGCATTTTGGAATATATATATATATATATATATATAAGAATATGCTAGCATGCTATGCATAGTATAGATGGCCTCCATGCAATGGTTAAATATTCGACTTTTCAAAATTCTAACGGTTGATCCAAACCGTTCATCTTGTTCTCCATATTAATATGTATTTGGAGACCAAATTTTACATTTTTTGGGAGTTTTTTACTATTTTTTTAGATTTATTGAAAATCGATGTTTTTGTTATGGTCCAGATTTGCTGAAAACAGTGATTTTCAATAAATTTAAAAAAATAGTAAAAATATTCCAAAAAATATAAAATTTTGTCTCCAAACACATATTAATATGGAGAACAAGATGAACGGTTCGGATCGACCGTTAGGATTTTAAAAAATCAAATATTGAGCCATTGCATGGAGGCCCTTTATGCTATGCATAGCATGCTAGCATATTCCTATATATATATATATATAGATGTAGAGTGAGGATGCAAGCATTTAATCAAATCCAATGATGATGATGGCAAAAGTAACTTCATGTCTAAAATTAAGTTCAAAGTATTGCTTTCTCAAGTTGGGACCAGTGAGTGACATTCTTAGGTTGCCTAATAATTGCTTATTTGATTTATATTAAATTGATAATCTAGTAGTTTGCTAAAGACCAAGCAACTGTGCTTTTCAATATTGTTAAAGGCTTGTTAATTTAGGTAAGTACCTTAAATTTCTTCAAAAAAAAGGTAAGTACCTTGAATTATATTTTATTCAAGATAGTTTTAATAAAGACCAGAATTAAAGCAGGAGCTAGTGTTGCTGTCTTCATATGAAGATATAATTGGAAACCAAATTAATTATACAATTATTTTATTTTATTTTACTATTTTTTATATGAGTAGAAAAACACGAAATTTTGGGTTCGAAATTTTAAAAAATACCCTCATAAAAAAATACTGAACTAAAAGACTACAGATTTGTGAGAATTCAAGATTTACCCGGACTGCAACTTGAAATGGCTGCCACATTCTTTGGAGGACGCCATTTCACGTTCCAGCCCCGTATAAACCAAAAATTTTCCACCAAAATAATTAATTTTAATAATTTTTAAAAATAGAAAGAACATCAAACAAAATAGATAAAACAACTTATAATTTAGATATACTAGAAAGACTCCGAAATATTTTCCAGACAAGATTTTTTCCAGCTATAAAAGAACTTAAACTATTTTTTAGTGTGTTATTGGAAAAAAAATGTTTTAGATCTGAATTATTGATATTGGTTCAAAAGTAACTTCTAGTAAATAAAGAAATTATCGTGATATTTTTAGTACATTTAAATTCTAAGACCATCTAGTTTGAAAATAAAATAATTTGCCATCATTACGAAATGTCAAATCAATTTTTAAAAAAAAAATAGATGAAGTATCCTATAATTTGAATATACTAGAAGGATCACGATAATTTCTTTATTACTTAATTAGCCAGTTATCTTAGCTTAGATCGATACACTTGTTCAGCTATTTTAGTTTCACAAGTCTAAGCATAAGCCTCGTCATTATTTGGTTAGTGAAACAGTTCTCACCATTCACGTTGTACATCATCCTTTGATTTCCAGTAACAAGCTAAGAAATAGTTTAATTTTTTGTACAACCGAAAAAAATCTTGCCTGAAAAATATTTCAAAATCCTTCTAGTATATCTAAATTTTAAGATATTTTTATCTATTTTGTAGTTAGATGTTCTTTCTAACTTATTCAAATTATTAATTGTTCTCTCTATTTTTGAAAATTATTAAATAAATATATTAAATTTCACTGTTTTGGCAGAAATTTTTTGGTTTTTGCAGGACCACCATTTCACAATGCGGTCTGGATAAATATCGAATTCTCTAAAAACAGTGGTCTTTTGATTGTTTTTTTTTTTGGCAGGGGTATATTTAAAATTTTTGACTTTTGGGTGGTCCAGAATCTTTAGATCAAATTATTTTTTACCTATAAAAATAGAAAAAAAAAAATCTAAAAGATGTCAACTTTGGCATCAAAATACATTTACATTTGAAGATCATATTGAGCGGTTCGAATTGATTGTTTAGACACTGAATATAAAGATATGGATCCATAGTATGGACCGATATGCACTGTGCATAGTCTCGTAGCCTCACTCTCAATTTTAAATATTCGAACTGAAACAACCTTTCACAAAGAAGACATTGTCTTAAGCACTAGCTAGGGAGCTAGAATAGTTATAATAGAGAAATTTGGGACTAATAGATGAGAATAGAGAAAAAATAATGATTTTAAATTAGTATGAAAATGGTGCTATTTAGATTAGTGAAAATGTTATTTGGATTGTACATTTGGAATAGTAAATAGCTATAACCGAGAAAGAATAGTGTTAATAAGGTGCTAATTAAGAGGAAAAATAGATAAGTGGGGTCTCAAACGAATTGTCACGGTGTGAAAATAGCAGAAGTGACGTCATTTCATAACAGTGTTGGTGGAAATCCAAAAACAAAATATATTTTTTTTCTCTCTTCACATTTTTGAATAGTAATTATTTCAATATTTACAAGAAACAAAAAATAGTAGTTGCTCTATCTATTTCAATTAACAAAAATATTATTTGAATTCATATTGCTATTTCGAATAACCCTTTATTCTTGAATAGAGAATAGATGCTCAAAGGCTATTTTTTTTTTTTTTATAAAGTTAAGTTCGTTATCCTTCAAATATATCTCTCCATTTTCCTTCGTTAATTTTCTTTCATTTTCTAAAATTAAAATTCAGAAACGAGATGAATATATTTTCTATCACATCAATAATCTTGACAATTAGTTCTCAATTAATTTTGTTAATTGATTGAACTTGAAAGCTATACATTTTCTCTCTAATTAACGCCAAGCTATTGGTCCGGATTAAGTAACAAAAGAGAAATATAGTTTGGCAAATATGCCCATGCAGACGATGTCTTGTCAGGATAAAAATTATTATCATGCAACATTTGTCGTCTTCAAATATATTTCTCATGCGGCCTCTATTATGACTAGCAGCACTACATGAAGGGATATCCAGCAAATATTCTCTATAGAGCTAACCCTACCATTTCTCACATTTATGTTTCTTTTTTCTCTAATGTCTACTTTGTATATCATATATTTCATGAAATCTTATCTATCCTAAAATAATTGATTTAGAGAATATTTGCTCCAATGTGTAGTATTATGTTAATCAATTAATTTACCTTTAAGAAATTCTATCTTCTTTACAAAATAAAAAAAATTAATACTTTTTTTTTCTCCTTATCATATGACTCATACCTCAAGTAGCTCTTATACTATTTGTTGTACAACATAATTATATCCTAAGAATCTTATCTTCATTTGCAACAAATGATTTTGGATAGCTAGGTCGACAGTGCAAGTTGCAATCATATTTAAGACACGCTTCACCTTTCAAATGAAATAATAATTATTATTAGAGCAAGGGCACACGCTTCGCTGCGTGAAATGTTGTAATTTATTCATGAAATATATCCATCACAAATCAATAAAATAAACCACACATCGATCCGACAATTAATTTTCCTATAGCAAAATATTGAACCCGCCAGGTTTCACGTGCAATATTTGATCAGGAAATAAATCTGCTACGATTTCAAAGAATTGTAGGAATTCTGTTTTTTTTTTTTTTTTTTTTTTTTTTTTTTTTCAAATCCAACCACTTATGTGTTCTGAGATTCGTGCATAAAAATCAATTGTTTTTGAGATTCGTGCATTCTAAAATATTAATGATTGGATTTAGAAAAGCAGGATCCTACCATTCTTTGGAATCGTAGCAGATTTATTTCCCTTTGATCATAGATGTAATTAGGAAAAATGATAAAACTTAATTATATAATGAATGATAGAATATATATATATATATATACAATGCAAGTTTTTCTTAGTAATGGGCCATCAATATTAAAATTTGTTGCAATTTTTTCTTTAAAATACCGCAAATATCCCAGGCAATCAATAGACAGCTAATTATTGTTATTTTCTAGTCCGGAATTTTTAAATATATCGTAATCTCAAAAAAGATAAACCAAACCACTACGTTTTATGAAAATTTTGAATTTTGACACAGCTGCAGCCTGTAGATGCGGCTACCTTTTTTTTTTTTTTTTTTTTCTCCTTCTCGTGCGGCAGTTTAATCTGAATGAAAAAAAAAGGTGGCCGTATCTACGTAATGCAGCCTTGTCAAAATTTGAATTTTTTAGAAATCATAGTTGTTTGGTTTATCTTTTTTTGAGAGTATGGTATATTTAAAAATTTCAACTTTCTAGTACCAGAAAAAAAAAATTATATGTAGCAGCAGCAAATTTTTAAATACATAAATTGCAGGAATTCATTTTCCCCCGCTTAGAAGCAATAAGGAATCTTGAAATAGAATATATAAATTTATTTAAGTATCTTGATCAGACACACTGAAATATATAAACAAAATAAAATGAAAAGATCATGCAACACAAGGGGCAACAAGAACTGAAACACAGAATAAACTATGCAGCCTATAGCTGATGGGCTGGATTTTATGTGGACAAACAAGACAAAATTAATTAAGCATGTTTTGTTACTACAAAAAAAAAATATCTTCTTCTTGAAACTGCGACCTTTTACTTAGAAGATATTTTTTTTTTCACTAAATTAAATATATGCTGATTCTTATTCATTGTACTGTTGATTACACCAACCATGTAATAACAGAGTACGAAAGAAAATCGCAGATCTAATCGGACGGCCTAAGACCACTCTCGTGAACCATACAATTATTGTGAGTTGCATCATAAAATACTTGAGATGTAATACAAATAGGGGTGTCAATAGATACGATACAGAACATGTGAAGACATTTTCACACTCATACAAATTTAAAATTAAGTTTATCCATACTCAATCCTTAATCATTAAATATAGCTTACTCATATCCTATTCTTGTTATCCAATAAGATAACATGTTACAAAATAAATAACAATAATTAACTAACAAATTAATAGCATATATAATTTATCAAAAAATATAACACACAAACACACCTATATTAAAATACATTAGTATCCAAAAATACAAAAATTATAACTTCTTATCTCATTTATAATTTTTTATCCTATATTTTAAAAGATATACATTATTGATTAAATGAAATGATAAAATATTGTATAAATAAAAAAAACTATATAAAATGTTAAATAAATTAAAATATTATATGAAATGTAATATAAATCAATCTTCTAATAATAATAAATATATAGTTATATATCTAAATAAAAAATATCATATATAATTCATATTTAGTAATTATTCTATAGGATAACATGTACGAAATAGTTATTAATTACTATAATGGAAAAAGTTTCGTACTCATACCCATACGGGACCTATACCCAATAAGTAAAAAAATAATAATAATACTCGCCTTATCTAATACAATTCGGATCGGGTAAACGGTTAAAAGGGTGTCATTGACACCCCTAAATAAATAAGATTATTCGTTCAATATCAAATCTAAATTGTTCGATGAGCGTCGATATATGTGCGGACATAATTAGTACTAATTTCAGTTGTCCCATGAAGCTTAACCTTAATTGCAGACATCTCAATGTAAACCAGACAGTTTAGACCATATATCTGACGCACGATTTCAGTCAGATGTCCATTGAAATCCCTTTTCTCCCATAAGAGGGTGTATGCATGTGTGGTGCCAATGAAGAAGGTGAGTTTTTTTTTTTTGAATGTCACTGAGCATGGCTCAACCGACAATTTCAGTAATTACAAATTATACAAGTAACTAGAGTCCTCTATGACACCACTGTGTAGAGTCCCTCTCCACGTATCAGTAATCCTACAGATTCCTGTGCCAATTGGCAATCTCCAAAGCAGTTATGCCCACCAGCTTCGGTATGGTCTTAACCTTGGCCGTGAACAACCTCTTGTTACGCTCTTGCCATAAAGTCCAACAACCCAATACCCACACTGGGTCTCATAGTTTTTTGGTCAGTTGTTCCATATGTTTCCTTGCTACCCACCAAAAATCCATTACTGTCTCATGGTATTGCAGTGGCACTCGAAAATTATATCTAAATAGAACCATTCTCCAGAACCCCATTGCATATGTGCATGTATACAATAGGTGATCTAAACTCTCAACCTCGCATCAAAGCATAGATGGCACCTCAGATTCACCTGACATCCCCGCTGCCTCAGCTGTTGCTGAGTAAGGAGACTATCCTGCGATAAGATCCAAATAATTACCTTGACCTTGCGAGGAACCTTTAATTTCCAAATTGCATTACTAAATGGATTTCGATGCCCTCTATTGTGTATCATTAAGTAAGCCAAAGGGATTGAGAAGTTCACATGTGAAGTCCAATGCCAATGCACAATAGGGAGGAATTCATCCAGTTTTAGTAACTGCGATGTGGCCGTAATGCCGTATAACAAGGTCAGAGTTTGCGCCCAAAGCCCTCTAGAGTCTCTATCGATCTTCCATAACCACTTTGTTAGCAGTGCGTCATTTTGCACTTCTAGATCAAGTATCCCCATACCTCCATTTTTCTTTAAAGCACATACCAGTGCCCAATTGACTAAGCAATTTATCCCCTTGCACGTGTCATTTCCTTCCGCAAAAAGGATCTGCGTGCTCTATCAATTTGATTGATGACACATTTTGGCAATTTCATAGCCTGTATGTAGTGTAGCGGCAGTGCCATCAGTACCAATTTTAGTAGTGTAACTTGCTCTCCATAAAAAAGGATGGATGAAGACTAATTTGCCATTATGTATCTGACCGAGTTAAACAACGGCTGAAAATTTGCCTTTCTCAACCTTTTACAAGTCAGTGGCAATCCTAAGTATGCTATCGGCAGTTTTGTTGGAGTGCATCCAATGATATCCTGTATTACACTTGTGAGATGTTGATATCTCCATATTATATCTAAATTACGGCCCTGATTTACACTGAAACATGTGCTTTAAAGCCTATAAATGTGGACTTTTTACTTATATTTCGATGAAATGTGGTACTGTTATGCTTTGTTTGGTATTTTGTAAGAAAAAGAGAGAAAAACTGGATCTGACTACATTTCATACGGCCCGTACAAGATCTGCCCAACCACACAGAAGGTTCCACAATAGAGGCACAAAGTCTCCAAGACAAAGCACAGGCATACGGCCCGTACAGGGTCCCTACGGCCCGTACGGCGCTAAATTGGAAAATCCAGCTAGAATCTGAAATCAGCTTAATTTAAGGAGGCCGAAAAGGAAGCCTTTAGAGACGCGATCTGGGGCATTAAAGGAGATATTCCTCACCAAAAAAGGGGAATTCATCACTGGAACTTGGACAACCTTTCTTGGAGCAAAAGACAAGAGGAGGAAAAGAAGAAGAGAAGGGAAAAACGCGAGTTTGCAACGGATCTTCGGATTTTCCACTGTTTTGTCATGAACTCTTTCATTTCTTGTTATTTGTGTTACCTTGTGAATATGAGTAGCTAATTTACTTTGTTTCTAGGGTTAAGATATAGTTTCTAGTTTGGTTTTGTTTGCATGCTACTTGGATTTGTGTTGAATGCTTTGTTTTTACCTTGTTGTGTAGTATTTTGATTGCTTTATTTGTGGTTGCTTGAATTGATTAGTCATCCTGTTAGATGAATACCCATATTTAAGTGTTAGGAGCCAAGTCTATGATATTTAATCCAACCCAATAAAGTATATGAAGTAGGGTGAAACCAAGGAGTACCCGAAAGGTGAAACTTTCCTTGAGGCCAAAGTTCTTGGATACTTTTAGTAAACCAACAAGTAACTTAGATAAATTAGGCCAAAATGTGAAAGTTGAGGTTTAACGCATCTAAGAGGGAAGTATTTGAGTCCGGTAATCGGGTACTAGGCCAAAATGCGAAAGTTGAGGTTAGGTATCTAGATCTGGTCGATAGAAACCCTAAACATCAGTATCAGCACAGAAAACAGTAGCTGTAGCATTAACTCAGGGTCCCCTACGGGCCGTATGAGAATTCGTACGGGCCGTATGCCTCGGGGCTGAACAGAAATGAAATATGAATCCTGGAAATGTCTTTTTATCAATTGAAAACAACTTTAATTCTCTTTATTGCTTTTTAAACTTGCCATAAATCATTAGAATTGTTAGAACTAAACTAAACCAATTTCTCTCACTTCTAGAATCTTAAGTAATTTTAGGATAAGTCCGGTTATTTTCTTCTGTCCCTGTGGATCGATACCTGAGCATACTCATCGATAGGATAATACACTTGTTATCTGATTTGACAGGGTATAACAAAGGTTTAAAAGGTATAGCTTGCTATACTGAAACTTTGTAGCATATATTATGTGCGGAACAGATGTTATGTTATTGCAAGCTGTACAAAGGTGGATTTTCTCATGTTGATTTTGAGCCCTGCTAAGTTCTAAAAAATACGTAGAATACGCACTATTACTCTTAGTATCACCGGGTGTGCCTCCATAACAATGATAGTGTCATCCGCGTATTGGATTGGTCTCAATGCTAACAACATCGGTGAGTGCATCGTAGGAATAACATTTTGGATAAACCAGTATTGTGAATCCGTGACCAATATGAAGAGAAGTGGTGATAGCGGATCTCCTTGTCGGAGACCCCGTTTGTGTGTAAAGTAAGTTGTTGTCGAACCATTGACCTTGACTGACGAGGATGAGGTTCTAAGGACATTGGTTATTGCTGAAAGCCATCTCGGCGGAAACCTCTCTCCACCAAAAGGTTCGTCAAGAAACACCAATCCACCATGTCAAAAGCTTTGGCAAAGTCTACCTTGTACAGAATCGATGGAATGTTCCTCCTCTGACAGTGGCTTAGGTATTCTCGTGCAACAAGAAAAGATTCCATGATGGATCGAACCTTAATGAAAGTTGTCTGCGTATTACTAACCAAAATTTGAAGCAAAGGTTGTAGCCTATTAGCCATAATTTTGTAATATTTTTTGCAGACGTGTTAATAACACTAATTGGTCGAAAGTCCGTGATATCCACCACCCCCTCCTTCTTTGGAATTAATGTTATTAACGCTTTGTTGATGGGTGTCAAGTGACGGCCATCGAAAAATGAACGAACAAGATCAATTAAATTCGAACCCACCAATTCCCAAAAGTGCTGATAAAACTCAGCCAGCAGTCCATCTGGATCGCTAGCTTTCCCTATAGGCAATTTGAAAATAGTATCTTTTACCTCATCCTCAGTGATATAGGCATCCAGATGCGATAATTGAGTTGTCAATTGGGGAGCAATCCTGGCCGAGAGGTCAAAAGCTCTATTCTGGATGGGTGCCAAACCAAGGAGATTCTGGTAATGATTGAAAACCACTTGCTCTATCTGTTGCTGCTCTCTGAATGCGATGTTTGCACATCTAATTTCCGAAATCAAATTTTGGTTATTTCTACTATTTTTCACTGCATGGAAATAGCGAGTGTTATTGTCACCAAGTTTTAGCCAAGTCGCTCCCAAACGTTGTTTTCACTTTTCCTCTTTTTCTTTAGCAAGTTTGAAAATATTCTCTCTCAATCTAATGCGTAGCATGAATTCCAAAGAATTAAGAACCCTTAGCTCTTCAGCTCTGTCTAGCCTCTGGATTACCCACATTGATCTTGTTAAATAAGTATCACTCTTTTTGTAGGTAATTTGGACCCAGCTATTTAGAGCTGTTGTAGTTTTTTTTTTTTTTTGGTGAAATTTTTTTTATTGGGTTAGAGAGAGGATGGAGTACTTCTCCCCACTCATTTTGAACCATTGTATTTATCTCTGGGTGCTTCAACCAATAATTTTCAAATTTAAAATTTTTTCTAGGGTTATTGAGATGAGGTTTTACACTGAGTAGTAGGGGCGTATGATCTGAAGCAGTTGTCGGTACATCATGCATTTTGTAAGAGGCCCCCATGGAGTTCCAATGCAGCGAGATAAATATTCTATCGAGCCTCGAGAATGTTGGCGTCGACCTCTTATTTGACCATGTGAATTTTCTCCCCACCAAAGAAACATCAAAGAGGTCCAATTCATGAATTATGTTGTTAAATTCGGACATTATTCCGAAATTAATTCCTCCTGTTGTATCATGTTGTGAGCGATGGATGTTAAAGCCACCCATTAATATCCAAGGTAAGTCATTAAGAGTTCACAGTTCTCTCAATTCACTCATGAATATTATTTTTCACTCTCCTGTTGAGGTCCATAAGTGCCCGATAACATAAAATTAAAATCACCTCTTTGAAAAATAGCAGTAACACTAAAATTTCTTATGTAAGAGTTGATGAGCTTAAAGGATGTACTACACGCGAGTAATATCCCACCCCTCGAACCCACCGCATCTAAAGTTAAGTAAGAATTAAATTTTGCCAAGCAAACTTGGCGCAAACGAAAAATAAAATGGTCACTCCACTTCGTTTCTTGGAAACAAAATAAATCGCAATTTGAGTTCAATACCATATTCTTAACTACCGCACATTTATTCAAATCACCGAGCCCTCTCACATTCCATTTCAATAATTTAAAAGGAAACTTAATTGCATTTGGTTCAATTGACATTAAGTTACAAAAGATAGTGCACATCACTAGTTAGAACCTCAAAAAATTAACAGCAAATAAAACAACAGAAATTAAATTGCTTAGTGTTAAACTAAGCCGAGGCAGAGCCTCCCTCCTCATTGTCATTCATGAACTCCACATCGGAGTCATAGTTAATCCCAGCAAGAACAGATTCATCATCTTCATAGCCATGAAGAAGGTGAGTTGCATGGCACTAGCTAATTAAGTAGCTAGTGGATGTCATTCTAGTTTTTTGGTTTTGAGGAAGGGATGTCATTCTAGTTAATTATGTGCCAACGTATGCAAGTAATTAACACCATATATCTTCTACAGAGTTCAATTTAACATGCTGATTGATTACATAATTTACATCAACCAATTACTGAATTAACTAGCTGTCTAAATATGAGAAGATGTAGATCGACATATAGAGATTGGCTAATATGATCAAAACATTTGTTCTTAGACCGTGAAACAAACACTTCAGTTCTAACATTTTCAAAGTCTAAACAATTGATCCAAATCGTTCAACATTCAATCTATAATAAAATATAATTGGAGGCAAAAAAAAAAAAAATTAACTATTTATTAAATCAATTTTAAAATTGCTATTTTAAAAAATAGTCAATTTTAACAATTTAACTATTTTCGAAATAGTTAAATCAGTTGTCATATCTTAACAAGTTATCCCTTGTTAGATATGATGATAATTTTATCTTTTAGTTACTCTTAAGAGTCAATCTAATATACACTTAAGTGTACCGATTGAACCATACACTTAACCCTAGAACTCTAGGATTAGCTTTGAGATTCGCACTGCACGACTTTTGAAGAATCTACACGGCTTTTTAAAAAATCGTACTATCCTAGAGTTAAGTGTACGGTACACTTAAGTGTATATTAGTTTTACTCTACTCCTAAATAAAGCCTTGGTGATATGTACACCAAATATTGACAGAGTTATTTTTACTTCACGCAAGATACAAGTGATATACTTTTTCATTTTGTCTTTATTAGTCATGCATTGTGTGAAGTCAAAATAGCTTTATAAATATTTTTTTTTACCGGAGGATGTCTTTATCTTTAGCTAACAACATAAATTGAGGTCAATTATCAGCGAAAAAAAATGAAATTAATTAGTTCAAAAGTTAGTTATATATTCAAATAGGTCAAAAAATTGATACCATCAAAATGTTCTACATCAACATCTCACGAGGCATAATTCTTTAATTTAAAAGTATATACTTAAGATAAAGAATCTCTTAACACGAAGAGGGATTTAACTATTCAATGGAATAATTAAATATAAGTAATATACTAATTTCAAAGTAATATACTCATTTCAAAGTATATTACTTAAATTAGAGAATCTTCTAACACGAAGATAGATTTTAATTATTCAATGGCATAATTATTCTTTTTTTTAGATTAATTTTGAGCGATGACTTGTCGCCTCCACCTTGCACTTTTTAGGTAACAATGCGCTGATAATGATTCTTTTTATTTGAAAAAATAGATGTTATAGGAAGTAATTTCCAGATTTAAAAAACTATATGCTTGTTTAACCAATATTAAAAAATATAATGAGGGAGAGGCTATATGCTCAATAATGTTCTGAAGAACAAAAAAAGTGGAGACTCGGACAAAATAAAAGAATCATGATTTTTTGTGTATATTACTCGCTTGTCTAAATTATATTTTGAAGATTAAGTTGCACTGTTAGGAGCAATTTTAACTAATTCAGTGATATATAGTCTTCTTCACGATATAAAAATAATGAGTTATATTAAACATCCGAATCCTCTGTTTCCCTGGGAACAGAAATTTCATATCCCCAGAGTCATTGCGTGTGGATCTGAGGTGGACCTCCAGTTTAAAAATTAAAAGTGACCGGCTTCTTTAACAGTGACTGATCCTACATACAGTGAGTGAGTGAGCAGAAAATTCTTGCACCCAGAAGGCAGAGGATTCAGAGTCATTAATTTATTTCAGTTCTATTCTTTGGACGTTTATTAGCCTAGGGCTGTTTCTGTGGACCAGCCTTTTTGGTTTTTTTATATTTGTTTTTTCTTGGTACAAACTATATGCGTTTTCTTCTCCGATTGTTTGGAGATTAGAAGCAAACACTATTATGGTTTTGAATGAAATCGGTGGATGACTACTTTTTCAAAAAAAATATATATATGTATTGTGGAAGGAATTAGAAAACATATATGCACAATAGCATTCCATATTTAGAAGTAACAAAATCTGATATGATCTAAAGAAACCACCTTTTTATCTGGACTCCAATTCAATTCAACCAAATAATTTTGAAAACTCAAATCTGATGCGACTCCTCTTGAGATGACCAAATACTTGTGTCGATTCGAAGTAGGATGACTCGAAATTTAACCTAAATATAAAAATAAATATTTCATGATTTAAAACCGGATAATCACAAACTTGATCCCACTTGATTGGTTCTGTTATCCGAGTCTCTTAATTAATTATCACCTCTATATATTTTAGAGGTGACAATTGGACACAAAAGGTGATATATAAGAAGTAGGTGTTCAAATCCTTTTTTTGTGTTTTTAGATTCTGATTTAAGATCTATTTAAATATTCTACTTCATTTATCCTCGAATCAAGAGAAAAATATCATCATATAAAATTAATGTGGGTGAGAAACTAAATCTAATTCAGGGGTAAGGCTACGTTGCTATGGGTTGCATAGAGGGCTATGGTGCTACGGCTCAATATTCAAATTTTCAAAATCTTAACGGTCGATCCGAACCGTTCACCTTGTTCTTCATATTAATATGTGTTTGGAGATCAAATTTTAATTTTTTTTGGAAATTTTTTTATATTTTTTTAGATAGGTAGAAAATCAGTCGATCTAAAAAATTCTGTACCATTTAGATATTTGATTTTCTACCTATCTAAAAAAATAGTAAGTAATTTTCAAAAAATATAAAATTTGTTCTCCAAATACATATTAATATGGAGAACAAAATGAACAGTTCGGATCGACCGTTATGATTTTAAAACTCAAATATTGAGCCGTAGCACCGTAGCCTTACCCCTAATTCAATCTATATTAATTTAGAGCTGCTTCAATATAAGTTTTTATATTCTACATTAATCTCGACCTATTCATATGTAAAAATAAATGCAAATTGATCAATCAAGAGAGGATGATGAAGATGATCAGATGGGCGAGGTTGGTTCATTCAAATAAATTTGTTAACTCAATTTAATGGTCGTACACTCCTTAACCACTATTCTCCGCACTACAAATTAGAGACAGAGTCAAACTTTCAAACTATACAGATCAAACACATATAAGGATTAATAATATAAAATTTTCATGCAGAGAATGAATATCAATTTCAAAATAATATAATATTTTTCTCTAAATTATATTAAAAATCAGACATAAACACACACAAAAATATATATATATATATATATATATATATATATATATATATATATATATATATATATATATATAATTACAAAATTTTGAACCAATATCCTTAGAAAAAAAGTTAAAGTATTTACATCGGTCAAAAAATAAATAAATAACAACAACAATACCGAGAACTAGATCTTGCAACACACAAGACTTAACCACAATTGAGTAAAAATGCCAACAGTTTTCCAATGAACTAACATCCTTCAATAACCCGAGGATATATAATAATAACAATTGCTCTTTTGTGGAGATAAATATGGATTAATTAGACCTAAAGCAAAAAATTTACAGTGTTCAAGGGTAATATATATGCAGAGTGACGTGATGCATAAATTGCCCTGGATAATAATTAACATGAATTACCTTTTGATACTTAAAATTATCTTCCTATATTTAAATAAACTTTGTAAACCTCTTATATTATTAAAGATAATATATATTTTACATGATTTAAACAAATTTTA
>JARJHM010001496.1:0-24380 GCA_033356055.1 Carex pumila | reverse complement strand
AAACCTCTATCTTGCCGACTTCTTGCTCAGGAAACCCTTCTTCTCCTTGGCTGAAAGCTTTCCTTTTCTCCAGAATTTATTGCTAAGAATTGTGTGTGTGTGTAGAGAGAGAATGAAAGAATCCGGAATAATATGAGATGAGTGAACCCCCTCTTTTATAGCCAATGATCATGTCCAATTCAGAGCCTAGAAAGTGGAGTTAGTGGGCACTATATTTGGATTGTTTCCCAGGATTCCCTGTCCACGTTTAACTGCAATACACGTCCATGAGGTGCCAAAAATAGAAAAACTGTCAAAACCGTGCAATTTTTGGCTTTCTGCGGGTCCAGTGCGGCTTACCCAATCCGCACTGTGGGTTGTTTGATCCGCACCGGCTCCAAGTTTCCTTATTTAGCTCCTGTGAATTAGTTGAATGCGGATTGCAGTGCGGATTGCTGACCCGTACTGCGGGTTAAAACTGCCTCTCTGAATTCTCTGAAATCGGCTATGTGTTGAGTGCGGCTTACCCAATCTGCACTGCGGGTTGGTATCAATCCGCACTACGCTCGGACTTTTTCCTGTGCAATGCTTGGATGTTGGAAATGCGGCTAAGTACTCAGTGCGGCTTGACCCGCCCTGAGGGTAGATTGATCCGCACTGCGGGTAGATTGATCCGCACTGCGGGTAGATTGATCCGCACTGCGGGTAGATTGATCCGCACTGAGGGATATTTTCACCATTTTTCATCATTTCCTGCAATAAAAAGCCAAACAACCGAAGTAACTTGATTCTAGGTGTATTTAAATCACTTTATATTAAAAATACAAGATATTTAAGGTTGTTTTAGGATAAAATCAAGATCGATTGTGTATATAATTTTTGCTTATCACCGCCCCATCTCTCTCTCCTTTTCTTCTCGGTCTGACCCGCCAGACCCGCCCTGTTACATTACAAAATTTTTACAATTAATTTCAACTGATTTAAAGGCAAGAATCGATAAATCATGCTAACAAAATAGAAATTTAAACCTTAATTAAGGTTTCCCTAAATAAGTAAGTTAAATATGAATCGAAACCGTGTTGAAATTTCGAGATTTTGAGATTTTATAGGCTGAGTGCGGATTGGTTAACCCGCATTGCGGGTAGGTGTGTCCGCACTCATGCAATTTTGTGTTGGTCTGAATTTTTCTAAGTCCTCAGTGCGGATTGATTAACCCGCACTGCGGGTTGAATGCATCCGAATCAGGCTCAGACTTTTTCTAAAATTCTGTCAAAAAATTTACTAAGTTCCCACTGCGGGTTAAGTGACCGGCACTGCGGGTTAGGTTACTCGCATTGCAGATTGTTTCTGTGTTAAATTTCATGTTCTGAAAACCGATTAAGTGCTGAGTGTAGGTCAAGCCACCCGCAGTGCGGATTGGTTAATCCACATTCAGGGTAATTTTAACCCTAAAACTCAAATCGAACCTTCTCTCTCTCCCACTTCATTATTTTCACCATTTTCAAGTGAATTTTTGCCAAGAGAGAAGAAAAAGAAAGAGAGAGTTTCTGTTCTCTCTCAAACCCTGATTGTTGCGAGAAATCGAAGTCAGGACCGAGTAAGCGATCGTGGATCTCTCCTAGCTCTCCTATTTGGTATTTATTTCTCTTTCTAATTCTCTCGAAAAACTCAGATTTCTCGATTTCTTAGATTTTCGTCTTAAACTCGAGATTTGTGTTCGAATTGCTTGAGGACTAGTTCCTCAACATTCCTTGCTTGTTTATTTTCAATCTTTTTCCCGATTTCCTTCCGATTTGAGGATTTTGAATTCTAGGGTTTCGAGCCAAAACCCAAATTAAGTATAATCGTGAATTTATTTGTTTAATCCAACTGATTAGACTCATAATCAGTAAGGTTACCTCCTGATCCTGAATTTCTAGAACAATTAACGGCTGATTTGAGGTTTTGACAAAATTAGGGTTTAACCAATTGGTGAATTGAATTGATCCGAGAACCAAAGTAGTGAAATGGTGAATGAATGTTAACCTAAGTGAAATTGTGTAGGGTTTAAAGGACCCAGAAGTAAATTGTGTGAGTTTTAAAGGTTTTTAAGTAAGAAAGAAGGAACCGAAAAGAACCGATATCAAAGCATAAGAATTGAATTAGGACTGTATGAACCATTGGTAAACTAAAGTAAATGTATAGACCACTGAACCCGAATTAAACCAAGTATACGTATAATATAGGTGTAGGCTCGGTCGAGCAAGACTTAACGAGGTAAATTCGAGACGCCTGATCTGTAACTAAGCAGTACGCTCGTCGTAACCAGGTGCAGGATTCTTGGACTTCTTTGATACTTTATTTTTAGGAATTAAATTGTGTATTCATTTGTCATGTTGAATATCATTGATTGCATCACTGAATTGTGTAAAGCATTTGCATAGCCCAATCAAATTAAACTCGAATTGATGTGACTTGAGTGATTTGCATGCTGATATGGTTGTAGGTTGTGTCGATCTATTATGATCTGATTTGATTGAAAGTCACCACGATTTGATTTGATATGTATGTGAATAGATTTATGAAGTTGAGCACTTGGATCCAATGAATTTGCCAAGTCGGGCTGTATACTGGCTTGGATTCTCAGGATCCTAAATGGCCTTAGGTGAACGGCCCTCGATATTCCCAGTACCGGTTGGGACGAGGGAGGGTGATTATGTTATGAGATGTGTGATTTGAGATCGTGAGTGACATGTGTAACGTCTGTGGCTCTGTGGCATTCTCCTACGTGTTAATGCATTTAAACGGTCAATTGAATATTACGACTATTGGAAATGATTCCAAAGAGGATTTTCTTTATATGATTGAAACTAGACCGTAATAACTGTTAAGCCAAGCGATTACAGATGGGTGTCAGATAAAGGGTCCAGCTTGGTTGGCCATCTGTAGGCGTCTGTAACCCTATAGATTTGGGTTTGATAATGGTTCAGCTCGAAAGAACATCTGTAATTGCTACTAGCCCTAATGAATTAAGTTAAGCCAAAATATCTGTTGTGTTTGAAATTCATCTTGGAAATTCCGTAAACCGTGTTTCAGGTTGATTAATTATTGTCGAGTAGTGGCATTCTGTTATTTATGATTTCTTATATATCTGTTTGCATTGTTATTGTTTGGGTTTCATTTTTGAATATAGAGTTTGATTGCAAGTCCAATAATTCTTATGTGGTAAATTCGCACTGAGAATTTATTCTCATCCCCACATTCGGATTATTTTTATAGGTACGGGTGCGATTGATTCCGGAGAGGCATGAGAGTAGTAGGCCTTACAATTTACCATTTACTTGACTCTAGTTAGGTTTTGTTGTGTAGTTTTAGGGAATGCCTCGTGGTTGGTATCCGGATGAGATACTTTTGTTGTATTATATTCTGACCAGACTGTGTACTCTGATTATATATATCAGAAACTTGTTTTATATTGCTTGTTGTTTTGTTTGAATTGTTAATTGCCTTGTAAGCATACATGACATTATATGCTTACGGCGGGAGACTGTTACGACCTGTGGCCGCGGGGTGTGACACGCCCGCCCCCTCTCTCTCTTTTCTGCCTCCCCTTCCCTCCCATGAAACCCTAGAAACTAGGGTTGAGGTGGTGCTGCCTCGGTGCTTGGCTTGGTGCTGTCTGGTGCTTAGTTGGAGTTGGCCGTTCTTTTCCCAATCCATCTCGTGATAGCTCAATCGAGTAAAATTCTGAGTCCCTCGTTTATTTGATCGGATTCTTACCATGTCAGATTGTTTCATTAAATACACCTTTGCTCGGGTTGTTGATTTTCTCGGCAAAGGTGCTGCCTTGTTGTTGTTCTGGTGTGTGTCTTGTTGTGCCTTGTTGAGGCTGTTCTGACCTGTTTTGCTGGTTCTGTGTTGACGCTGTACTGGTATGGTGCGACTGGTACATCTATGTTGTTGTTGTGTATGTGCTGCTGGTACCAGTCGGTACTGGCACAGTGCTGAATTTTTGTGTGTATACCAGCCTTCGAACTGGCAGGGACTATATTGCAAATTAATTATATTTAGGGGTATGAATTGCAAAATATAAGGCCTTATGTGAGTTGTATAAATATAAGGGGTCAATTTGTAAGATGTAAATTGTTTGAGGCTATGGCCGGCCATGCATGTGAAGTATTATAATTTGAGCCATAAGTGAATTGGACTTGTATTTTTTTTATATATACCTTGGAAATAAATAAATTGAGCTTTGATTTTTGTTGGGCCTATATCTAAATTATTAATAAATTGGAGCAAGGTTTAGGCCTTGATAATTATGGGCTTGGCAGAAATTTTTAAGTGAAGTGAATATTAACCTTTTATTTCTGAGCCGATAATTTGTAAAAATAGAAATTTAGTTTAAAAATCTGATTTGAGTTTTAGCTGTAAGACTAATTTTAGTTAAACGAAGTTGTAGATAAACTGTGCTTAATACTTCTTCTTTTGGTGAGCTCGACCCGAAACTTTAAACATAATTTACTAATAGTGGCAAATTAATTAATTATAAAAGATAGTATTAGTTGAAAGTAATGTTATTAATTAAAAGCATGATAATGCATTAGAAATGTTATAAATGGACTTGGAGTAAATTTGGGAATTGTTAATTAGAGGCTTAAACCTTTGCTAAATTATAGGCCTTTAATTAAATTGAATTGGAATAAAATAATTGATATGTCAAATGAGCCAAAGTGTAATAAGGTGAAAGTTTTTATATAAGGGCTGACTATATATATAAATTTTGGAATTGGACTTGAATTAAAATGATTATAAGTGAGCCGAAAGGTATAAAAGAATTGACGAATTAAAAGATGGCTTTTGAAATTTAAGTTTTGATGATGTAACCGAACTAAACAAAGTATACGTATAATATAGGTGTAGGCTCAGTCGAGTAAGACGTTGCGAGGCAATTCGAGACGCCCGATCCTTAGATTAAGCGGTACGCTCGTCATAATAAGGTGCGGGATTCTTGGACTTGTTTGATACTTTATTTTCAGGAATTAAACTGTTTATTCGTTTGTCATGTTGAATGCTTAATTGTTGCATATTTTGAAATTCATGCTGCATATTGATTCTTGCATAAATTATAATGATTTGAATTGTTTGGTTAAGGTTAATTGGCATGTTGGTATGATTATTATTTGATTAGTTCTATGAATTGTTCTTGATGTGAATGAATCTGCCAGCCTGACCTGTTTAGGTGGCTGGATAAGGTAACGGTGACCTATCTGTTCACCTGTGTTTATGAATTTGCCAGACCGACCTGTTTAGGTGGCTGGATGAGGTGACGCTGCTGACTTATGCGTTGACCTGTGATGAATTTTCTAGACCGATCTGTTTAGGTGACTGGATTAGGTGATGCTGCTGACTTATGCGTTGACCTATTCGAATTTGCCAGACCGACTTGTTTAGGCGGCTGGATGAGGTGACGCTGCTGACTTATGCGTTGACCTGTTTGAATTTGCCAGACCGACCTGTTTAGGTGGCTGGATAAGGTGACGGTGACCTATCCGTTAACCTGTTTAATGAATTGTGCAAGGCTAATAGCTGATTGTGATTCGATTTGAATGAAATTGCAAAGTTGACCTGTATAGGTAACTTTGGTTCTGTGTGGTTGCATTTTTGTCGAGTTGACTTGTATAGGTGGCTTGTAACTGGACCTTAGGAAATGGTTAAGCCAAATAGCTACAGATGGGTGTCAGATAAAGGGTCTAGCTTGGTTGCCCATCTGTAGGCGTCTGTAACCTTACAGATGTGGGTTTGATAAAGGTTCAGCTCGAAAGAACATCTGTAGTTGCTACAAGCCCTAATGAGTCGAGTTAAGCCAAAATATATGTTGTGTTTTTAAATTCATATTGGAAATTCCGTAAACTGTGTTTCAGGTTGATAAATTATTGTCGAGCATTTTCATTCTGTTATTTATGATTATATATATATCTGTTTTGCATTGTTATTGTTTGGGTTTCATTTTTGAATATAGAGTTTGATTGCAAGTCCAATAGTTTGAACTGTGGCAAATTTGCACTGAGAATTTATTCTCACCCCCAACCTATGATTATTTTCAAGTTTATTTCTCGGATGTAGCAGATGAGAATATTGGTAATGCATATAAAAGATTCACTGCCTTGCGTGTATATGTGACACTTAATAAATACACGCAGCAGGCTGTCACACCCGGAGATTTAGGGTGTGACAAGCTATATCGATCGCTGCAGGCGATTGAATTGTTCCGTAACAATATTCTGCAGTTATGATAAGATCAGATTGAGAATAATCAGACTCAGATGAGATATCATTTATTTGGATAGCGCACACGCATTTTCTATCATCATGATTTAGAAGCTTGATACATATTTATAAATTAAACACACACTGCTTAAAATCCTTATAAACCATTATTAGACATGATATACAACAGTTAATACGCTGACTGTTGGATATACCAAATAGTTTTTTTCCTAGTTTAGAGTTGACATTGACCATTGTGTAAATTTATTTCAAGAGCTCTTCGTGATCGGATGATCTTAAGGTAGATAAATCTGTAACAAAATTATTGAAATAACATTTAGAAATAAAGTTATTTTTTTAAGGGAGCTGATAATTGTCTCCACATGCTCATCCCCACAATATTCCTGCACATACTACTAAAAACAATCATGGGGGACCAGTAAATAAAATAATAATCGTTAAATATTTATTCTGAAAAATAAAAGTATTTACCATTGGCTAGCAGTATTAACTACTATTCGATGAACTCTATTTCTAAAGCGCCATGATAATTGCCCCCCACTCTCATCCTCTCATTATCTCTCCAATTTTATTTGTTCAATCTCGTTCATATTTCTCACGATCTATAAATAATTTTGTGAATCTAAAACCACAAACGTCTTCTATGCAATTTTATCTTTCAAATGAGATCCATGATGACATACTTTCGAGCTCGTCGTCACACAAGTATTAATATCAAGTATCACAAGTATGTATACCTATGCACTGAAATATTTATATCTATGTGGTCAACTATTTTTGTTAATAAAGATTGACACAGGGACAATTGGAAAAGGTTGATGAGGAGATGCGGGGTCCACGATTTGGGAAGATAAATACTTACAAATATAAGTATAAATACTTGCAAGTATAAGTATAAATACTTGCACGATGAGGTATAAATACTTGTGTGACGATGAGTCCGAAATATGTCATCATGGATCTCATTTAAAAGATAAAATTGCGTAGAATACATTCGTGGTTTTAGATTCACAAAATTCCTCATATATCGTGAGAAATGTGGACTATATTGAAAAAAGAAAAAAAAACCACCTTTAAAAATGTGTATGGTTTTTTCTCCCCATGTAGTTTAAGTAGTTTCCCAATATAGTCATATAAAGTTAGACATGTAGGTCATGTTTGGTTGTGGAGTAAAGTTAAACCGGATTAAATTGCTTACTCCAAGCTAAACCGGAGTAAGTTAATCATGTTTAGTGGAGTAAGCTAAACCACCTCTCTAGGTGGTGTAAGTTACTCCGATTTAGCTCAAATTTTACTCTATCTTAAACCGCCTATGTTACTCCTCGTTTGGCTCCTTAAGCATGGAGTAAGGAGTTTACTTCACGTCTTACTCTACAACCAAACATGACCGTAAGTATTAATATTTTAGTTTGCAAGTATTAATTTATTATCTTTCAAGTATTTATACCTATAAATTTAATTACACTTGGAAGACCACATTGTTTTGAATAAATTTAATTAAACTAGATAGTTAAGTTAGTTTATGAAATTTAAACACGATTGGGGAAGATAAATACTTAAAAGTATATGTATAAATACTTGCACAATGAGGTATAAATACGTGTGTGATGATGAGTCCGAAAGTATGTCATTATGGATCTCATTCGAAAGATAAAATTGCGTATAATACGTTTGTGATTTTAGATTCACAAAATTCCTCATAGATCGTGAGAAATGTGAACGACATCGAAAAAAGGAAAAAAAAAACAAATCTTTAAAAATGTGTATGAGAGGTTTAAGAGATGGAGGGATTCATATAATTTTTTTTTTTTTTAAAACTTGGTCATGAGTGAGTTGTATTCAGTAAAATCTCCTCAAAATGCATTCTAAATGAAGCTATAAACTTTTTTGAGTAAAAAATTAAGCTATAAACTTGAATTTGTAGTTTCAAACCTAGCTTCAATGACATGTTATAATTTGAATTTCTACGTACCTACAGATTTTCATTTTTCTTAGCTTATTATTATTATGAACAGCAAGATTGTCACAGATTTGAACAGCACCTGTACATGCGCCCGTATCCGAGGCATCGTTTTGATTCAAACACATTTGAGTGTTAAATTATTAATTTATTAGTTAGGATTATGCATTTATGAAGATAGTCCTATAAGTTAATTTGTTAGAGAGTTTTAAATATTTTATTGCATTTATAGAAATTAAACTGAAATTGAGAATTCTCTGTATTTCTTAGAAAATAATGATGTAATCTATTGGGAAGATTAAAGGTTATATCAATAAGTTTATATTCATTAAAGAATTGTCAGCCATTAATTATCATTTCACATTGTTTTGGTTGTACCCAAAATATATAATTATGTGCCACGTACCGGTGTATTAATTAATAAAATTTATCTAGTCATCATACTAAAAGTTGTTTTTCAATATTCCTGGCAATTTGTACATAAGCTATCGATAATGTTGGAATAAGGCTTTATTATATGTAAAATTAAAGTAGTTGCTATATATTCACTTTCCAGTGGGCAGTGGGCAGTGGGCAGTGGGCAGTGGCAGTGCTAGTACAGCTAGTACAAGGTGGTATACTACTATACTTCCTGTGGGCAGAGGCAGTGCAGTGCTAACAGCAGCAGCACCACCAACAAGGCATACAACTCAGCCCAAAACCTGCTGACCTGGCGCCATTTCTTACCTCCCTTCCCCACTATCACTTGAGAGTTAATATGTCTTCCATATTGAAATTTAATATAACGCAGAGATATTGAATATTCTAATTAATTATATATATATAATGACAGGGATGCTATAATTAATAACACTAAATTAATGACGATGAAATCAATGCTTAAATGTTGACATGCAGATTGTTATAACTAATTATAATATATATATATATATATATATATATAGAGAGAGAGAGAGAGAGAGAGAAGATTCTCATCGTCAAAACCCAAATGGACACCATATTTGAAACTCTGATTAATTGATTGATTATGACCTTTCTTACTTCACATCTCTTTCTTTCTTCTTCTTCTTCTTCTTATTTATTCTCTGACCTGTTGGTAGCATATTAATGATAAGCACTATTACAACCTATAAGACAAATAAAGAATATATAGTATATTTAGTGTTCTCTCTTAATCATTGTTATATGAAATTATTAATCCAATCCAGGCCAGGGTCCCATTTTCTCTGCTTCCACCTCTGCCCTTAATCTGGCGAGGCTAGATTTTATGTGCCTTATATATGTAGCATTTATGAAAAAAAAAAAAAACATAAAGTGATGTAACTAATATATCGTGATTCGATCACGTTATATCACACCGTGTGATTAATTTTTTTTACATGAAATGATATAACTAAAATGATAGAAGATATCTACATATGGTGATCACACGATCATTTTTTTTTAATTATTTAAGTCAAATTATTGAAAAAAAAACACAAAAACTTTTAAAAATATGATAAATTGCAAAATAAAATAAAATATAGCATAATGTTGAAAAATTAGATGTGATGTGACATATCTGGCCAGGTCAGTTTGCGTGACGTGATATATGTTTTTTTTTATCAAAAAAAAAAGAAAAAGAAAAAGAAAACACTTTGTGTGAATAAACACATTACATGATACACAAATCCCATCACGTGACTGACAAATATAAAGTAATGTATAATAATGAAATTCACAATGACATAACTAATTTATTCTTTCTTTATATACGCCAACATGCCACAAAGTAATTGTGCTACAAATTAAATCAACAAGATGGACAAAAAATATGATAGCCACCGAGCACTTAATTGGACAATGACATGCATCAAATGTTAGCGAGCAGGCATTATATATATATGCATCACAAATATATATATATATATATAGACAGGCTAATATGCTTTCGGCAGCACTTCGGCCGAAGTGCTGCCACCCGTTTTTCGATTTTTCAAAATCCAAATGGTCGATCCGAACCGTTCATCTTGTTCTCCATATTAATATCTGCTTGGGGACCAAATTTTACATTTTTTAGAATTTTTTTGCTATTTATTAAGCCACTTTGAAAATCGCTGATCCAACGGTGAACCCCTGATTTTACTGTTTTGGCAAGCCACCGTTGGATCAGCGATTTTCAAAGTGGCTTAATAAATAGCAAAAAAATTTCAAAAAATGTAAAATTTGGTCTCCAAGCAGATATTAATATGGAGAACAAGATGAACGGTTCGGATCGACCATTTGGATTTTGAAAAATCGAAAAACGGGTGGCAGCACTTCGGCCGAAGTGCTGCCGAAAGCGTATTAGCCTGTCTATATATATATATATATATAGGAACATGCTAGCGTGCTATGCATAGCATAGAACTCCTCTATGCAACGGCTTGGATTTTGAGTTTTCAAAATCCTAATGGTCGATCCGAACCGTTTATCTTGTTCTCCATATTAATGTGTTTGGAGACCAAATTTTACATTTTTTGGAATTTTTTTACTATCTCTTAAGATTTATTGAAAATCGCTGTTTTTTTATGATACAGATTTGCTGAAAACAACAATTTTCAATAAATCTAAAGAAATAGTAAAAAAATTCCAAAAAATATAAAATTTGGTCTCCAAACACATATTAATATGGAGAACAAGATGAACGGTTCGAATCGACCATTAAAATTTTGAAAACTCAAAATCCAAACTGTTGCATAGAGGAGTTCTATGCTATGCATAGCACACTAGCATGTTCATATATATATATATATGGAGAACATCGCCAAATTATCACCTACTAGCTCCATCATCAATTTAAATATTACAACAAATTAATGGTTGATTAAAAGTAGATAGATAAATAACGAGCTTTTTCTTAAAACCATAATTATTAAAAGTAAATTCAGGGAACCAACTTATTTCTTTTTTTTCTTAACAAAAACTATAAGTAACTGAATAAGTTATTCAGTATATCTCATTTACATTTAAGAGCTTATTTAATATCTCTCAGTTTCACAATTTTTTCGTAATTTTTGCTAAGTAAAAGGGTAAAATTGAGTGGTACTAAATATGTTATTCGGTGCTGGTTAAACACAAATGAGAGGTACCGAATAGCCGATTCTATACATATGATTTTTGTAAAAAAAATCAAGTCAGCTACCTAAATTGTATTATTCTAACTAATTTTAAAAAAAAAATCATAAATAAGTTGAACGTATTAAATATGTTATATAGAATTTTGGGTAGCTTTTTTTCTTTGATGTAGAATAATTGAGAAAAGACATCGGTATTCGGTAGATTGACTGCGCGCATCAAAATAATCATAAAGAAAAAATGACGACATGACCATTCTAAAGGAGAGAAAAAAAATTGAATTTTTAAATCTTATTTTTATACTAATCTCCTTCATTCGCTATCATTTTTCTATTAAAAAGATTCTCCGTTGGATTTTCAGATTACTCAGAATAAATATTCAAGGACCAATTCTTGCAAATAAAAAAAAAAATCAATCAAAATAATTATGCAGTATTAGTTATCATTAGCTATGGTATAATTTAAGAAATCAAATCCTCTGTCCCCCGAGGGGCAGGAAATTCCTGCTCCCAGAGTCTTTGCGGGGTGGAACCGAAGTAGGACTGGTTACTGTTTAAGAGTTTAACTATTGTTACTGTTTTTAAGTAGGCCCCACCTGCAGAGACTCTGGGAGCAGGGAATTCCTGCCCCCCGGGGTAGAGGATTGAGTCTCATAATTTAAACATAGCGAAGCATTTGAACCTTGAAAAATTCCACAACACAGCTATAGAAAGAGCCCTTTATTATATTTTATTTAAAACTTTGTTGTAGATTCAGGGACAATAATTAATAGCTGTTTTTGATTAGGATGTGTTTAATCTCAACTCTTGTTAATTACTACATTACATAAGTAGGCAGGATTTGTTTATCATACTCTTCAAGGTACATACATAAACAGAGCTAATTTGGCTTCATGCAGCACACCAGCTATGCGCTTTTTCAGTTTATTTTGCTCTTCATGAAGTAAATCAGGTCTGTCAATATATTTACCCACTCTTTTTGTCGGAGTGTATATTGGCGTACATTTGCGACCTTCCACAGTTCCACCTACCGATCTAACCCGATAACGAATTATCCATCCGATAACCCAAATGAAACTTTCTTCTGTTTGTTTCTTCAAAAAGATTCAAGTAGTGTTTAGAAAAAGTAAAAGGAAAGCGAAATCACTCACCTCTTTGATTGGGTTTAGGGTTTGTGGGCCCGGATCCAATTACAAATATAGAGACCTAAACTTGAGGTTGAGGTCTTCTCTTCTCTTCTCCTTCTAACCTTCTAACCTTCTACCTTCCTTCTTTCTTTCTACCTTTTTAATTCATCGATTTCCTCTCCCAAAAATTCCCCACTCTTCTTTCTCACTTTCTCCAATCCAATTCAATTGAAGGCCAAATCTCGCACTTCAGGTTAGATTCTCTCTCAATCGAGCTAGCTATTCTCTGCTCTCCGCTTTTCTCGTTGTTAAGTTGGTTTGTTCAATCGTTTCAACGATTTTGGTAGATCTTTGCTGGATTTCGTCCAATCATGAAATTACTGGACGGATCTGATATCCTTCGCATATAATACTTCAGAAATTGAAATTGTGGTCTTCCTTCTCTTTGGGGCTAATTAAGTTTGTAAATTCTCTATTCATTTCAAAATATGAAAATTATGACAGAATGATATAAAAGAGATTTATATTTTCTTGGTAACATACATCTCAAATATTACTAAGCTAATGGAAATTCCTATTTTCTTTTGGCATGTATCATGTATGTAAATATTTACCTTATAAATAGTCTTTTGCTTCAGGCAGAGGCTTTTTGCACTGCCAAGTGCTTTATAAATAGTCTTTAATTTCTTTTGACATTTATTGAATAAGTATTTTAGACGAACTTGTTAAATAGTCTTTAATTTCTCTATCAGCATTGGATCATGGCTTCAAAGCGTATTTTGAAGGAGCTGAAAGACCTCCAGAAAGACCCCCCAACCTCATGCAGTGCTGGTACATTTCAATTAGTTTTATTGTTTTAATTTATTTTAACTATATAGTTTCAGAAAGCATCCATTATATTATAACCCTCAAATCATGGGAACTACCTTGCACAACATTTACTCCTGTCATCATACAAAATCATATCCACATAACTTTGTATTCTCCACAAAGTTCCAAACTACCCCTTCCATTTTATGCCGCCCCTTCTTGACATGTGAGGATAACTCAGAGGAGTTTACTTTTGTAGAAGGTTTATGACATTTATTTTGAGGTCTCAGTGAAAGTCATCTGAAATTATATATATATATTTTTTTCTTGTTGCTTGTCAAAACCTTCGAATACTATACCCATATATTGTGTTCAGAAACTAAGGCCCAAATGAGACCCAATCAGTTGAGTTAGTTTTGGCTGGGAACTAACTTGGTTAAAATACAGTGCTTTTGCTAAAATAAGAACATTTCTCTTTGGAAGGTCAATATTATGTTATATATGAATAGGTCCAGCTGGGGAGGATATGTTCCACTGGCAAGCAACAATCATGGGCCCACCTGACAGCCCTTATTCAGGCGGTGTTTTCTTGGTCAACATCCATTTTCCTCCTGACTATCCTTTCAAACCCCCCAAGGTACACCTCATTATATTGATATCAAATCATCTCTTCATGACATAGCGGCTTCTGGTTTGGTAGTAGTAGGGTATAGTACAAAGACATTTAAAACAGGCGTGGTGCCAACACCCGTCAAGACTATAATGCTCGTAGCATTTGTTTATAGTGGTATAAAAAAAAAAAATCTGAGTCAAGTACTCTTTAAGATTTATTATTTCCTTTCTGTGTAAGGCTATGGTAATATGCATATTATGGATCGACTAGGTCTATTGATTCATATTTTTATTTTCAAAGCTCAAGCAGTTGATCCGAAACCGTTAAACATGATCTCCATATTAAAATTAACTTGGAGGCCAATTTTACGTTTTTTAGAAACTTTTTTCCTATATTTTTAGATAGTCCATAATGTTTAATTCCAGTGATATCCTACATATCGGAAAAATTAGCAAGTATATTTTTATATGATGATTATGTTGAGCAACTCAGATGATTATTTGGACTTCGAAAATGAATATATGAGTTCATAGCACAGACCCGCTCTGAAATATGCATATTACCATAGCCTCACTTTTCCTTTTTCTCATTTCTTATGTTTCCCTGATTTTTATGATGAAATTTGCGCTTAGTTGTGGCTCTAGATTAATCTATTTAGTGACAAAACAATTGCAAATAATAAAGGTTGCATTCAAGACGAAGGTGTTCCATCCGAATATAAACAGCAATGGTAGCATCTGCTTGGATATTCTCAAGGAACAATGGAGCCCTGCTCTTACCATCTCCAAGGTATACATATATGCATGCACTTGTATACATGCAGAATCGCATGTGCACAATTACATCATATCTAACCTCTAATTTTTATATAAATTTTATTCAATTATATTAATGTTCTATTTGGTTGGGACAGTCTGTGAGATAACAGGTTGGTGGCTACTGTAAGATAGATAAAGACCTCTCTACCTCTCTCTCTCTCTCTCTCTCTAATTGAGCTGTTCTTCTTATACCCAGTACCAACCATACAAGCAGTTGTAACAGCCTCTCTTTCTTTTTCTTTGTTTTCCTTCTATTTTATTTATTTATTTTCTTGGGGGAAACTTTAGTGCTTTTTATGTTGTGAAAGGGTTTTTTCTGTCTCCAATGCCAATATGCTACTTCAAATTAACTTTCATATTTGTTTTTGTAAAATTTGCTCAAGATGAAAACAAAAGAGAAACTAACTATACTTGAACAGGTCTTGTTGTCAATTTGCTCGCTCCTAACGGATCCAAACCCAGACGACCCATTAGTGCCTGAAATAGCACATATGTACAAGACCGACCGAACCAAGTATGAGAATACTGCTCGCAGCTGGACCCAGAAGTACGCCATGGGCTGACATATGGGGCCCGGAAAATTTCCTGAAGAACAGATTTTAAGTACTATTTAATGGCCTATTCTGTTAACTATGTGATCCAGAAAACTTGTGTTCATTTTCAATTGTTAGTCATACTGTTGAGTCGTGCGTATTTGTTAATAAGCTAAACTAAAAACTATTGTTTGCTTCTTCTTTTTCAGTAGGTATTGTGACATTGAACTGTGTTGGTGTTTTATTGTTAATAAGCTCCTCATACCAAGTGTCTTGTTGTTTTGTTGTTGTGAAACGGAGCTGATTCAAACCCCACAGACAGTAGTAAAAACAACAAGGCAAATTCATGCCATTGAATTTTGGGGACGCTGCTAATAATAATTACCTGACTAAACCAATGGAATTCAGATCCAGTGCATTATAATACCTGACTCGGTATAATGAGATATGAGATGACAGGAAACAAACCGGATTAAAACAATCTTTTGATTTCGACGCACCAAATTTGAAGAGCCATAAATGATGAGATATGTACATTACAGATTATAAAGATTAATCTGATGCTTAAAATTAATATTAATCGAAAACTTTCTAACACGAGAACTTTTCTGTGGCTTCCTAATGACAGTCCATTTTCATTCTTCTCTATAACCTTGTCAACTTAATTATTACAGACTTCTATAACTAAGGTAGTGGTTTGCTATACCCGAAACGGGTTAAACCCGTTTTACCCGGCCCGTACCCGTTACCCGTTGTACCCGTACTTGTTGCCCGGGTACAAACGGGTAAACGGGTAGACGGGTACGGGTAATAAACAGACCGGACTCGTGAATTTTGAAAAAAACCCGTTGTACCCGTACCCGTCTACCCGCCAACCCGTACCTGCCTACCCGTACCCCTATACCCGCCTACCCGTACCCGTACCCGGTTGTCCGTACCCGTTACCCGTTACCCGTACCCATTACCCGTACCCGTACCCGTACCCGTACCCATTACCCGTACCCGGCCCAAATTTTGAAATTCAAAATCTTTTGAATTTTGCCGCCGGTTCAAGAGGGGCCCGGGCCAGGTCAAATCAAACCCGGCCGGACCCACCCGGGTCAACTCAACCGGTTTTTTTTTTTTTTTTTTTTTTTTTTTTATATATATTTCAAATTTTATTCCCTCTCCATTTTTTTCTTTAAATACACCCCTCAAATCCTCTTCCTCTCCACATTCTAACTCAAATTCTCAATCTCTCAAACTCAATCTCAAATTCTCATTTTTCATTATTCTTAATTTTAAAATTTATTGTTGAAAAAACATATGGTTGTAATTTAATTCATTTTACAAATACGCAAACGGAATTAGAGGTTCGCTAAACCCATTACGGAATTACGAAGGTATCGAAATTACAAAGTTCGGCTCCTCCCGCAAGATTTTTCCGCGAAATTTAAAGGTTAGATTTATTTGATGTTAGATTAATTTATTTTTGTAGAGTAATTTAAAATGTGATATTAGATTTATTGTTGTAGTCTTGTAGATAAACGTATAATTTAAATTGAATGTTAGATTTAGTTTATGTTAGATTTAGTAATTTAGTTTATGTTAGATTTGTTAGATTTATTTAATTTATGTTAGATTTGTTAGATTTATTTAATTTATGTTAGATTTGTTAAATTTATTGAATGTTAGATTTATTTAATTTATGTATGATTTGTTAGATTTATTGAATGGTAGATTTATTTAATTTATGTTAGATTTGTTAGAATTATTGAATGTTAGATTTATTTAATTTATGTTAGATTTGTTAGATGTGATTATGTGAACTTGTGATATAATTATATTTATTTTTTCAATATGTTAGATTTATTTTTAAATAGATTAGATTGTAATCATTTTATTTTTGTTTTTTCAAATTCTTTTTTTTTTCTGTTTTTTCCAGATTTTTTTAATTTTATTTTTTTCTGTTTTTTTTTAAATATAGTTGTATTTGAAATTCATTATATAACTAGATTAGATTTATTTGTTGAATATGTCAAGTAATTGTATTTATTTTTGAATATGTTAGATTTATTTTTTAAATAGATTAGATTGTAATCATTTTAATTTTGTTTTTTCAAATTCTTTTTTTTTTTCTGTTTTTTCCAGATTTTTTTAATTTTATTTTTTTCTGTTTTTTTTTAAATATAGTTGTATTTGAAATTCATTATATAACTAGATTAGATTTATTTGTTGAATATATCAAGTAATTGTATTTATTTTTGAATATGTTAGATTTATTTTTTAAATAGATTAGATTGTAATCATTTTAATTTTGTTTTTTCAAATTCTTTTTTCTGTTTTTTTTCTGTTTTTTCCAGATTTTTTTAATTTTATTTTTTTCTGTTTTTTTTTTAAATATAGTTGTATTTGAAATTCATTATATAACTAGATTAGATTTATTTGTTGAATATGTCAAGTAATTGTATTTATTTTTGAATATGTTAGATTTATTTTTTAAATAGATTAGATTGTAATCATTTTAATTTTGTTTTTTCAAATTCTTTTTTTTTTCTGTTTTTTTTTTGTTTTTTCCAGATTTTTTTAATTTTATTTTTTTCTGTTTTTTTTTTAAATATAGTTGTATTTGAAATTCATTATATAACTATATTAGATTTATTTGTTGAATATATCAAGTAATTGTATTTATTTTTGAATATGTTAGATTTATTTTTTAAATAGATTAGATTGTAATCATTTTAATTTTGTTTTTTCAAATTCTTTTTTTTTCTGTTTTTTTTTGTTTTTTCCAGATTTTTTTAATTTTATTTTTTTCTGTTTTTTTTTAAATATAGTTGTATTTGAAATTCTTTATATAACTAGATTAGATTTATTTGTTGAATATATCAAGTAATTGTATTTATTTTTGAATATGTTAGATTTATTTTTTAAATAGATTAGATTGTAATCATTTTAATTTTGTTTTTTCAAATTCTTTTTTCTGTTTTTTTTTTGTTTTTTTCCAGATTTTTTTAATTTTATTTTTTTCTGTTTTTTTTAAATATAGTTGTATTTGAAATTCATTATATAACTAGATTAGATTTATTTGTTGAATATGTCAAGTAATTGTATTTATTTTTGAATATGTTAGATTTATTTTTAAATAGATTAGATTGTAATCATTTTAATTTTGAATAGGTTTACATTTTTAAAAAATGTCATCTCATCGTGATTCGGTGCAAGAAGATATCGCGAGAATGTCGGCCGATATTTTTGGTCCCGAAATACCAACTACAAATTATCCACAAGATTATCCACAAAATTATTTTGATAATGGTAGCTCTCAAATGCCGCCACCTAATTATCCACAGCCTCCCCAAAATTACCAAAGAAGAGACCAAATGCTACAAACAAATTATCAACAAAACCCCCAAACGGGTGCACCGTATTATACTTCAAATGATCCAAACATATTCATTCCACAAGAATCACATCAACTACCACCACAGTATGCATATATAGGCACTTCTTCCGTTGCATCGTCGAGTCAACTCAACCCCCCTATTTCAGGTACTCCTTCGACAAGTGTCACTGAAATTCAAGAAGAAAGTCTCGCTCCTCCTCCGCCAATTGTCCCCCGCCCCCCACAACAACCAGCAGCAAAGAAGGCTAGAAGACCTCCCGAATACAACCAATATTGGTTTGAATGGTATGATGTGACCAAAGATGATGACGGTTACTTGAAAACTCTTTATTGTAAGGTAGACCATTGCAAGAAACCTTATTTTGTTTATAAACAAGCTAGTGGTATGAGTAGCTTTAAAAGACATGTTGATGTGCATATTAGAAAGGGTGAAAACTATAACCCGAATAATACCGCGCAAATTCAAACCCAAATCACCCCAGATGGTACTTTAACCAACCCAAAATTTGATGAAAAAAGAATGCTTAGTGAATTGGCCCGGTACATAACCCACAAAGAACAACCAATCAGTATGGGTGGTTGCACAGCCTTTGCCCGGTTGGTCATTCGGGGGTGTGCTCAACCACTGTACAAGAGGATGCATCATAGAAAGTTGGTTGGTGAAATAAAAAAACAGTTTACAACCATAAAAGATGACCTCAAAGGTACATTTGCATATCAATCCAATAAGGTCTCAATTACCTCTGATATATGGACTGCTGGTAAACATGGCCTTGGGTACTCTTGTGTTACTGGGCATTGGATCGATGATCAGTGGGTATTACAAAAGAGGATATTAAGTTTTCGAGTGTTAGATTCCCCGCACACCGCAAATATAATTTTCAAATCTATTATTGAGGTTCTACAAGAGTATAACCTTAAGAGGGACATGGCTAACAAGGTTTTTTCTATATCTTTTGATAATGCTAGCAACAACATTGCTTCCATTGAAATTTTTAAACGGTCACTAAACCCGATTATGAATGGTGAAATGTTTCACCAAAAGTGTGCTTGTCATATACTTAACCTCGTCGTGAAGGCGGGACTTAAAACAGAAGCTATAAAATTATTGATAGTTAAATTTAAGGATGCCCTCAACCACATTGTTTCAAAACATGAAAGAAGACAGGAGTTTGCAAAGTTGTGCGTAGACTATCGACTAAGCAAGTTGAAAGTACCTTGGGATATAGATACCCGTTGGAACTCAACCTATAGGTTGTTGAACCGATGCCTTCCATACAAAGCTGTCATAGGGGAGTTTTTGAGGGGATCCACCCCTCAGGGAATGCAATTGGAACTCACCGTTGGGGAATGGGACCAACTAGAAAGGCTTTCAACATTCCTAGGAACCTTTTTTGAAGCAACCGTCAAACTATCATGCTCGTATTCACCGACGGCATTTCAGTTGTTGGGGCAAATCTATCAAATTTCCAAGGTTTATCGTAATTTGGAACAAGCTGAAACCCACGATAAATCTCTCACACCGATTATAGAGGCTATGAAACTAAAATTTCTAAAATATTGGGAAGATGTACCCCTCTTGGCCATTATTGCAAGCTGCCTCAACCCGGTATACAAGAAATATTACACGATCAAAATGGTTGAAGCGTACAAAGATAATCTACATTTAGTCGCAACCGGGGTCGAGGCATACGTGGATGCGAAGTTCACTGAGATGTTTAACATATACAACTCAAGAATTAGTGGCAACCAGAACCCCTCTTCGTCCCGGGCTGGTCCTAGGTATGAATAAATATACATTATGCTTTTAATCTTTATTATTTATAATATCTACATTATTTGTCCACTAATTTTTTTTCTTTAATAGTTCCACTTTCAGGAGCACTAGCAGTAGTGGATTGTTAGCAGATTTTCAATCAGATAGGGAACCACACGCATCCACAAACGAGTTAGTGAGCTATTTGAATATGCGTAACGAAAATGAAAACGTTGACATCATGACGTGGTGGAAGAGGAATCAAAGGTCTTATCCAACACTGGCGATGATGGCCCGCGACGTCTTTGCCGTACCCGTGTCAACCGTCCCTTCAGAAAGTTGTTTTAGTTCGGCGAACAGGATCCTCTCCGACAAACGCAGTAAATTGGGTCCACATGTTTTTGAAAGACTTGTGTGCTTGAAAGATTGGATTATGGCTGACGAGCGCAAACAACATGAAGCTCAAGAATCATCTTCTGCAGCTGATACTGAAGAAAGCGTTACCGAGCCGCAGCCTCAACCTAATTTAGATTCAGACGGTGCGGAAGAAAACGAACAATGGTATATGAATCCAAACTATTAGATTGGTAGTGTCGGTATAATTTTCTAACCTCTTTTAATATTTATGGTTATTTTAAAAATTATAATTTCTAAACATTTCAATTAGTTTTTAAATTATTCATTTTAAAGAACAATTACTAACAAAAAAAAAGTTAGAACTCCGCCTATGTTATTTTACATAGCCGGTCCCAAGCCCGGAATAAAGGAGGAGGGTAACTTTTATTTTTTAATCTATTGTTTTCAAATTATTCATAATTATTTGTAATGTAATAAATTAATTTAAGATATTATTATTTATATTTTATTGTTTTAATTATAATGAGAATTTAAAAATAAAATAAAATGACTTGCTTAAAAAAATAAATAAATAGATTTGTACTTAGCCGTATAAATATACAAATTTTCGTACGAATAATTTTTATATATAAGGTACAAATTTTATTCATTTATAAATTATAAAGACGCGACTTGATAATTTCATGTATATATATACTCTATTTGATATCGAACTATTCATATTATAAAAATCAAATTATAAACACGTAATAATATTTATACGACAATGTAAAAAAAAAACAGAAAAAAAAAATATAAAACAGAACAGAAAAAAAAACAGAAACAAAGACAGAAAAAAAAACGGAAAAAAAAAGAAAAAAAAAAGAAAAAAAAAAAAAAAAAAATTACTGAAAAAAAAACAGAAAAAAAAACGGAAAAAAAAAACATAAAAAAAAAAACAGAAAAAAAAACGGAAAGAAAAACAGAAAAAAAGAAAAAGAAAAAAACAGAAAAAAAAAAACCGGACCGTACCCGTACCCGGATACCCGGACCCGTACCCGCGGTACCCGTACCCGTAAACCCGCAACGGGTACGGGTAATAAACGGACCGGATATAAGTTTTGAAAAAATTACCCGTCTACCCGTAACGGGTTTTACCCGTACCCGACCTACCCCTTTACCCGTCCTACCCGTTACCCGTAACGGGTAACCCGGAACGGGTCACGGGTTACCCGTTAGCAAAAGACTAAACTAAGGCTTCTCTGTGATGACTGAAATGGTTCCATTTTGGTTGTGATTTGATGAGGCGTAACTTAGAATAAACTTTTGCCACCCGGATATACCGCCATTTTTATTAATACTCCAAAAAAAAAAGTTAATTTTAAAAATAATTTTGCATTCTATTTTTTTTTCAAAAATAACCTAACCGCCTGGCCCACGGGTGGCCCAGTAAATAAGCAAACCGCCTGGCCCACGGGCGGTCTCCTCTTTTAACGAGTACACACTCAATTTGTCTACATCAATATCAACATCAGTTCGATTAACGAGTACCGGTCCTGACTCTGGCGTAGTTGGAAATCTAGGGATTACGGGTGTCTGTCTCGGTGGTGGTGGTAACTCTTCAGTATTTTTTGGAGAGTTGTGGTATCCCTGATTGTCATAACCGGGACTGTGGTACCCCTGGTTGTCATAAGGGGAGTGTTGGTGGTACCCCTAGCTGTCATAAGGAGATTACTGGTGGCACCCCTGGTTGTCATAAGGAGAGTGTTGGTGGTACTCCTGGTTGTCATAAAAGGAGTGCTGATGGTACCCTTGGTTGTCATAACCCGAAGGTCCAGCCCTATTCCGGGGAACCCTCTTCGAAATATGTCCATTACCGAGACCCCACTAGCCACAAATTAAGTGTACACAACTCTCCACAAATTCGCATCTGTTATTAGAAACCTAACAAAGTAAGGTCAACCCCCCTCCCACGTGAGTTGTCAATCTGTGTAACCAATTCTATTTCATACTTGTTGGGGTTCACAGCAGTCTTTTCATATATTAGCTGCTTAAGTTTCTGAAATGTGGTATTTTCATTAATCTCGAAGCCAAATGCGGCATCTTTCGTGTACTCCACGCTATCTTCACCTCTTTGTAGCTTGCCACCCACATACAGTTCAACTAACATCTTTTTCTTGACAAACTACATTTAAAAAATAATTTTATAAGGATTAAAGTAATTGTACAGTAATTATAACGGATACAATAATCAATGGCTAATTAGAAAAAAAAATATTCCCGTGACTACATTAATTTATGTTGCTACAGTAATTGCAACAGTTACATTAATTAATAATTAGCAAATAATTAACAAGAAATTAAAAAAAAAACATGTTGCTACAGTAAAATCGCCCGACAATCGTCTTAAGTTCTCTCTCAAACAGTAAAATCACAACACATGAAATGTTTAATTTACATAATGGTTGGAGTGGGCAGGAGAGAAAAAATCGGGTTAAGTAGGAACCTATAGCAAATCGCTCGTGGAGGGGGGGGGGGGGGTTCCTCCTTAGCAGACTGCCGGTGGGCCAGGTGGTTTGCTTATTTATTGGGCCTCCCGTGGGCCTGGTAGTTATGTTAGTTTTGAAAAAAAAACAAGAACTGATGGTTATTTTTAAAATTAATTTTTTTCTCAAGTGTATTAATAAAAATGGCCGCTGGATATAGCTTTATTCCTGAGTTTTTTTCGAAGGTTGGCTTAGAAATGTAACACTATAAGAAATATTATAAAAAAAATATATATATATATATATATAATGGTATAATTATAAATTTTGCATTTAAAACTACATAAAGAAATTTCTATAAATAAAACATACATATATAAATATATATATATATATATATATAAGTTTTTATAATTTTATATATATATAATTGAGTGAATATATATATGTTAATAATCAAATTGGAAGGTCTAAGAGGTATAAAAAAAAATTAATAAGAGGTTTTATGTGCAAAATATACAACCTTATGCAATAAATAAAAAAAATTGAAGGACTAATTTGCAAAATACCCAAAACCTTGTCATAACCTCCCTCATGGTACCATTCGGTACCATTGTGTACCGTGAGAAACAGAAAAGAAAGAGAGGGGAGCGGGTGTGACGCAAGGGAAAGGAAGAGAGAAAGGGAGAGAAGGAAAATCGAGTGATCGATCGAGCCGTCCGTAGATTCGAGATCAGAACGAAGCCCTCTACGCAATAAAGCAATTAATTTGGTATAAATCTCTATTTCTCAAATTCTATTTGGAACCCTAGATTTCGAGTTAAATTGCAATTCTTTCGTTTGAAGTTCGTATTTGAGTTTTGATTCGAGATTTCATGTAATTAACCTCATTCCTTGAACAATTGAGTTGAATTTATGAATTTGGGTTTAGGGTTTTTGAAACTAGGGTTTATATTTTGGAAATATTATAAGGGTTGAAAGTATAAAAGTTATGCAAATATTTAAGTTCTTTCGATTGAAACCCGAATTGCTATTTAAAACTAATTACCGAATATGTGTCGAACCTTCGAACTTTGAGTTATGAAATTAGAATTTGATATTAACTTGAATGGTTGTATGGTGTCGAAAAACTTGAATGAACCAAGTAGATATACACTTTAAACTGCACCAAAGCATAGCAACCATAAGTCGTAACCGAGCATCGATCGAAACAGT